>JAJLSG010000297.1:0-54851 GCA_030567495.1 Ambrosiozyma neoplatypodis | reverse complement strand
TAATATTTGATGATGTTGTGTTGATTAAATCAGATAAATCTGTTAATTCATTATTATCGTTTAATATAATACATGTTAAATTAATTAGTTTCCCAGTTTTAATAGAAATAGTCCAAGATTTCAAAATATTTGGAGTAATTGAACAATTTGAAACATTTAAATAAACTAAAGATTTGATGTTTGGAATTAAATGATAAATTGATTTAATTGATAAACCAGATAAATTTAATATACATATTGAATTATTTATTGAATTTAAATCATCACGTAAATCATTTAATAAAAGATTAGAATAAAAAGTTTCAAATCTTTGTTTTCTAGTAATTGAATTAACTCCAATATAAGCATCTCTATTTGAATTTCTATATTTTCTATCTTTTGAACTTGAAGCAATTAAAAAATGTGAATTAAAATTATCTTTAGAATTAAAACTTGTTTGAAATTTCTTAAAAACACTAAATGAATCATTTTCCAATAACAGAATTGAATTCCAAACAGGTAGCCAAATTGACCAATTATCACTTGTAGCAGTTAAATGAGTTCTGGTTATTGAATTGGCGTGGTTAGCTAAAACTGTGGCACAAATGGACTTCAATGATTTCAACACATTTCTTCGTTTCTTTGGGTGTTCTTTAATGAAAGGTTCAATGCTATGATAATCTAAAGGTCTAATATAAGTCATATCATTGAATTCATTTGAAGAACCAATTTTAGTAGCATCTAATGTATTTTTATCGGAGTTTTTATTATTATCATTTTGATTATCTATATTTTTTTTAACATAAAACTTAGTATCACGTCTTTTATTTTGTTTCCTGTCTTTCCAGAAACTTGATCTTTTTCTATGACTTACTATGCTTTTCATCTGGTTTTCCCTATTGGAAACAGGTGAAGAAAGTGGTGTGGAAATTGAAATTGAAATCGAAATTTCAGCTCAGCGCTCTATAAGGCAAGTTTTGGACGAACCAATCAATTTGTACTTGTTTTCTTTACAACAGGTTTCTTCTTAAAGGTATTATCAATTAGCAATGTCACTGTCTCCTGAGCTAGAGAAATTGGTGGTTAAGGATGGTTCCCATAGAACTTGGGCCAAAACCTTTTACTGTACTCCTCAATATTATTTCCAACCAACTACAATTGATGAAATTAAATTGATTGTTAATGAAGCTAGAAAGAATAAAAAATCAATTATGACTGTTGGTTCAGGTCATTCTCCTTCTGATATGACCATGACTAAAGATTGGTTAGTTAATTTAGATAAATTTAAGAAAATTATTAAAGAATCTAGATCAAGTGATGGTAAATATACTGATATTACAGTTGAAGCTGGTATCAGAGTTTATCAATTAAATGATATCTTGTATGAAAAAGGTTTAGCAATTCAAAATTTAGGTTCTATTTCTGAACAATCAATGGCTGGTATCATTTCAACTGGTACCCATGGTTCTTCTCAATTTCATGGTTTAATTTCACAACAAATTGTTGATATAGGTTTAGTTGATGGTATGGGTAAATTACAAACTTGTTCTCAAACTGAAAATCCAAATTTATTTAGAGCAGCTATGTTATCTTTAGGTAAAATTGGTATTATTTCTTATGTTACTTTAAGAACCATTCCAAGATATCAAATTAAATCAAGACAAGAAGTTATTACTTTTGATACTTTATTAGATCAATTTGAAAATATTTGGACAACTCATGAATTTATTAGAGTTTGGTGGTTCCCATATACTAAAAGATGTATTTTATGGAGAGCTTCTAAATCTGAAGAACCTATTTTTAAACCAAGAGCATCTTGGTATGGTACAACTATTGGTAGATTCTTTTATCAATCTTTATTATGGGTTTCTGTTCATTTATTCCCAAGATTAACTCCTTATGTTGAAAGATTTGTCTTTTCAAGACAATATGGTTTAACTGAAACTTATTTAGGTGGTGATACTGCAGTTCAAGAATCTGTTGAAGGTTTAAATATGGATTGTTTATTTTCTCAATTTGTTGATGAATGGACTGCTCCAATGACTAGTGGTACTGAAATCTTAAGATCATTAAATAAATCAATTGAAGATGCTGCTGCAAAAGGTGAATATTATGTTCACTCTCCAATTGAAGTTAGATGTTCAAATACAACTTGTTCCAATTCAACTGAACCACAAGATTTATCAAGTAGACATATAGTTGCTCCTGGTCCTGTCTTTGGTAATGAAGTTAGACCATTCTTAGATAATACACCAAAATTAAAATGGGTTCCACAAGATAAGATTACTAATAACCAATTAACTCTGTATATCAATGCTACAATGTACAGACCATTCTATACTTCTGTTCCAATTGAAAAATGGTTTACTGTTTTTGAAGAAACTCTGGAAGCTGCTGGTGGTAAACCACATTGGGCAAAGAATTTTATTGGATCTGATAAACCATTAGAAGGTATTAATAGAAAAGATGGAGAAATGATTGGTTTCTCAGGTAAAATGGAACAATGGTTTGGTGAAGATTTAGAATCTTTCAGAAAAGTTAGAAAAGAAACTGATCCATATGGTGTTTTCTTAAGTGGTATTGAATGGGTTCAACGTAATGGTCTTGTTGAAGCTGAAGAAGTTGAAAAAGTTTTAGCATGGAGAGCTGAAGATGATGAAGATGAAGATGATATTTCTACTAAAGATGGTAATTAATCTATCATTAAATTTTAATACTTAATATTCTTTTCTCTTATTTTCTGTCCTTTTGTATTTCTCTTTTTTGTTTAATATCTGATTTATAATCTATTTCACTTTCTTGATTATACTTATAATTGTTTAAGATATTTTAATTTTGTTTGTATTAATTCATTTCAGTTCCTATAGATCTAATCGACGCGTCTTCTGATTGGCCAATCGACGCGCTTTGTTTACGTGTTTTTAAAAGAGTTTTAGAAATAACTACTTTATAACATCAAATCAACTACAACTACAACTACAACTCAAGGTGTTATGTTCAATCCCAAGTCAACTTCTAGATCACCATTTTCTGCTCTGGAAAGATCAAATAAATCTGGAAAACAATCCAGTTTATCTAATTTTTTTTCAGCTTCAAAACCATCAAGTCAATCAACTTCCAAAAATTCATTGAAAAGATCATCAAGTAGTTCTGGATCTTTATTCAACTCTCTGGATCATAAACCACATCAATTAAAATTAAATAAAGCTGAAAAAAAAGATGATTCAATTAATATCAAATTTAATTCAAACAATAATAAACCACTTGTAACAAATAAAATTTCATTTGCTGATAATGCTGATATTGAAATATTAGAAGATAAGTCATCAAAGGTAACCAACTTTAAACATTCCAAGCCAATTCAATTAACAAGATCATTTGATTCAACTTTGAAATCATCATCTTTACATAGTAAATCATCAATTAAATTAAGTTCAATTAATTCTTCATCAAAATCTATATCATCTAAATCTTCTTCTTCTTCTTCTTCATCTTCATCAAAATCTAATACATTAAAAAGAAAATCTTTATTACAATTATCAAAACCTGCATCTAAACAACGTGAATTGCCTTGGTTAAAAAATAATAAAAAATCAAAAAAGAAAACAATTCTAAATCCAAGATTACAAAAATCATTTCTTTCTGATAACAATGAAAATCATAACAATAATAATCATAATAATTCTTTATTATCTCAAGAGCAATTGAAAGTTATTGAAAGTGTTATGAATTTTAATCAAAATGTTTTCTATACAGGTTCAGCAGGTACAGGTAAATCATTCTTATTAAAAACATTAATTAAAAGATTACAATTACGTTTTGGTAAATCATCAGTTGCAATTTGTGCTTCAACTGGTTTAGCAGCCACAAATATTGATGGTACAACAATTAATAGATTTGCTGGGTTTGGTTTAGGTAAAGGTGATGTTAGAACATTAGTTGGAAAAGTTAAAAAATCAAGAGCAGCAGTTCAAAGATGGAGAGAAACAAAAGTTTTAATAATGGATGAAATTTCAATGATTGATTCAGATATATTTGATAAATTAAATAATATAGCAAAAGAAATTAGAATGTCTAAAAAACCATTTGGTGGTATTCAATTAGTTTTAACTGGTGATTTTTATCAATTACCTCCTGTTTCATTAAATAAATCAAACAATATTCATTTTTGTTTTCAATCGTCATCATGGACAGAATGTATTAATAAAACATTCTTATTAACAAAAGTTTTCAGACAAAAAGGTGATAATAAATTAATTGATATGTTAAATGCATTAAGAATTGGTAAATTATCAATTGAAATGAAAAATGAATTTTTCAAATTACAAAGACCATTAATTTATGAAGATGGTATATTACCAACAGAATTATATCCAACTAGAAATGAAGTTGAAAGAGCTAATAATGAAAGATTAAATAATTTAAATAGTAAAGAAATTACATTTTATGCAAGAGATGGTACTATTTCAAGATCAGAAGAAGAACAAATTGATCAAGGACCAATTTCATCAATGGATTCACAAAAATTAGATTCATTAATGTGTGTTAAAGTTTTAAGATTAAAAGTTGGAGCTCAAGTTATGAATATTAAAAATGATTTAGAAGATGATTTTATTGTTAATGGTACAGTTGGTAAAATTATTTGTTTTCTACCTTTAATTGCTTGGGATTATTTTAATCATCATGTTAAAGATATTGAAAGATTAGAATATGAAGAATTTTTAATTCAAGTTTCCAAATTTGTTGGACTAGATGATAGAAAAGAACAAGAAATGTTGTTAAATGAATTTATTAATGTTAATCAACATTTAAAACATATATCTATTTTTCCACATTTAATTGGTTTAGCTAAAGGAGCTACAAGTAATCAATTATTTCCATTAGTTAAATATACAATAAATTCACCTGAAAAATATAGATTAAAACTTGTTCAATCTAAAACATTTCAACATGATTCAAATAATGGATTAATTAGAGATCAGTTACCAATTATTTTATCTTGGGCATTATCTATCCATAAATCTCAAGGACAAACATTAAACCGTGTTAAAGTTGATTTAACTAGAGTCTTTGAAAAGGGACAGATATATGTTGCTCTTAGTAGATGTGTTAGTGCTGATAACCTAGAAATTGTGAATTTTGATGAAAAAAAGATTCAAGTCCATCAAGAAGTTGAACAATTTTATGATTCGTTACAACGCGTTTAGTATTTAGTATTTGTATTTATATTTTTATTTATACCCTATTTATTCCTTTAATTTATTCAGTAATTAATCATTTGTTCTTATCAATGTGGATCATAGAGATTAGGAAAGATGCCCTGTTGAGCTCTCCTGATTCTACTGTTGTTCATCATCTATTGAAAGGCGGTAAAAGATATATCTTTGGTAGAGGTCCAACCAATGATTTTTCAACAACTTTTAGAAAAATTTCAAGTAATCATTTTGCTTTTACAGTTAATGAAGATAATGATCTAGTATTGGAGAAATTAGGCACTGTTGTTTTTAAAATCAATGATGAAAGAGAACCTTTTAATAAGATTAAACAAGAAGATGGTTCAGTTATATTTTCTCCATCTAAAGTTACTTTAAATCATTTACAAGTTAATAATGAATTAAAATTTATTTATCAAAGATATATTACAGATCCTGAATGCTCATTTAGAATATATTGGAAAGATTTAATAATTAGACCTAATATTAATTCATCAGTTGAATTAAAACAGAATATTATAACAGCAGGTGGCGAAATTGAATTTTCAAATTATGGTTCTTTAACTCATTATTGTCCAAAGAATAATGATATGATGGAAACTTTAACTACAATATTACTAGAAAATAAAGATATTCAAATTGTTACTGAAGATTATCTAAATCATTTATTTATTGATGATTTAACTCAACTTGAAAATAATTATCTAAAACATTTTATTAAACCTCCAAAAATTAAAATTCATATATTAAAAAATTCAATTGAATTACCTTCAAAGAAATCAAATATAATTTTAAAAGAAATTGAAAAAGATGATGTCTCTAGTTTAACTGAAAATGATTTGTTTTGGAACTTTACTTTAAATACTCAACCTCCACCTAATTTAAAAGCAGTTTTATTAAATCCAACTTCAAATATTAATTATATATTTAAGAATCTTGAAGGTTTTGATATCAATTCAATTATTAATGAAGCATCTCCAGCAATGTATCAACCTTCTCAGATTACTAATAATATATCCACATCACAGGTATCTTCTTCTCAAATGCCCCCTCCATCACAAACTTTTACTCAAAGAAGAAAAAGAAAATCAAAAGCTCAATTGTTATTAGAATCATATGGTAATTTAGATAGTGATAGTGATAGTGATTTAGATAGTACAGATGATAAAACTGAAGAACATATTACAAAGAAACCTAAACTATCAGATCAACAACTTCCAAAAATTAATGAAGAACAACAAGCATCAACTAATTTGCAACTAGATAAAGCTGAGAAAGCTACTGATAATTCATCTAAATCTGAGCAACCTGCAATTGATTTAACTAAAAAACATGAACATCCAGCATATTTAACGATTAATGATGATAATGGTGATTTAGTTGAACAATCATTTGCTGCTGCTGGTTATAAAATTAAAACTGAACCTGATAATAAGAATATAACTACAAATAAGAATAAAAATAGTTCTGAAAATTCATCTTCATTAAAAGAAGCTTTTCAAAAAGCCAAATCAATTAAAATACAGGAAGATGAAGAACATAATCAAATAAATCAGTCTGCATTAGATAATGCAATTATTAAAATCTCGAAATTAAAAGTTGATATAAATAAATTTTATAATACTCCCAAGACAATCTATAAAAATAATTCATCAAATTTAAATTATAATCCAGATTGGGATAATAGAATTAATTATAAAAAATTTAAAAATACAAATAAGTTTGCTCAAAATAATGTTGTGGTAAGTACTAGTCTACAAGCTGTTAAGTTAGTTAAAGCGAGTGAATATAAATCAAATAGGGGTACTGATTTTAATTCTGATGAAATTAAGGACATTTTAAGTTATAATGAACCTATTCTTGATTTCGAAGATGAATTTGAGAATCCAACTAAGAAAAGAGGTAGAAATAGTGGCAACCAAAGAACTCAGAGACGTCAAGCTAGTTCTCTGTTTGTTGATGATGATTTTGATGAAGATATTCCAACACCAGCTCCTAAAAGACGTCCTGCTCAAACTACCCATAGAAGAGGTGCTTCTGTTGCTAGTCAAATCATAATTAATGATAATAAAGATGATGATGATGATGATGATAATGGTATGCCTGTTTTTAGATCTAGAAGACGCAGATAATTTGTATTTATTATTTTCTAGTTATTTCTTTGCTCAACTGTTTCTTTAATTATCTTCATTGATATGTTATAATTATTTCTACTTATTTATTTCCTCTACTATTTGCTTAAGAGAATTAATGCATTTATTTTTTTTTATTTAACGTAAAAAAAACAGTAAAAAAAAAATCATACTTATACAATACAAAATTTATGAAAATAAATATTAAAGATCATCTTTTTCTTTGATTTTTCCATTTAAAAACTGTTTTACCATTTTTTGTTTGAATCTTCTTCTTTTCTCCTTTTTTCATTAAATGTTTTTGTAATTCAACTTTTGATTGTAAACTTTTTAACTGTGATTCTCTTTCGATTCTTTGTTTTAAAACTTTCAATGATTTAACTTTTTTACTATCTTGTTTCAATTTTTTTAACGATAATTCACTTTGATCTATCACAGGTTTATCTGATATTATATCATTTTCTTCATCGTTACCTATATTTTGAATTCCTGATAATTGTGATAATCTTAATCTATTTTCCTTTTTATTTAATAAAGATTCATGTGTATCAAAGAATTTAGCAGCATCAAAATCATCCATTTCTTGATAAGAATCAACAAAAACTGTATGATTACTACCACTTGATAACATGTTAATATTCTTAAAATCTTTCTCTATTTTATTAGCTTCTTTTTGTCTCATTGTAGTTAAATAATTTGAATCTTGAGTTTTTAATAATAAAACTTCATCGTTAGTTAATGTTTCATTACCTCTATCTGCAATTAAAATACCTTTATTATCTGTTTTCTTTTTGGTCATAGCATGGTAATATTCATCTTCATTATGATTTTTTGCTTTTGATTTAAGAACTTTTAATTGTGCTTGTTTTTTATGATAATTTTCAGCTCTTAATTTATAATCTTTTTTCTTTTCTAAAAGACCCAGTCTTTTTCTAGCTTGGGGTTGAGATCTCTCTCTATGTTGTTTTTTCTGGACATTATGAACTAGTTTTGCCATCTTTGGATGTTATATTATGGATATATTATAGCTTTAAAATAAGTCAAAGTAAAACATAAACAAATTTGATTCAAGAAATTAGAAAAAAAAAAAATTAAAAAAAATTAAAGATGAGCCGCAAACCGCATAATATTTTGCACAGCCTTGAACCTCCTTATTTTCCTTCAACTTTTCAACTTTTCGATAATTTAATTTAATTTAATACATATAAACAAAATGCAATATTTATTACAAATAGGATAATTTAAAATAGTAAAAAGGATAAAAGACTATTCAAAACTAACTTTCCAAAATTTCAAACAAGAGTCTGTACCAACACTAACAACTTCATCAGAATTTAACCAAGCAGCACCAGTAACACCTTCTTTATGAACATTTAATGCTTTAATATTTCTAACTGGTTTAACAACAGAATAGACGATTAGATTAGTATCTAAAGAACTACTAACAATATGATCATTATCTTGATTCCATGAAATTGAAGTAATTTTAGATGTATGGAAAGCCCATCTTGATGTAACAATTGAGAATTCATCTAAATTATAACAATTAATTTTACCACTAACATCACCAGCAGCTAAAAATTTCTCATTTAAAGAAACTTTTAAATATGATAATTTAGCTCTTTGTTGTAGTAATTTATTAATTGGAGCTAAAGTTGATTCATCGTAGAATTTTATTTCAAATGTTGTGGCATTTGCAACAATAACATATTTGGAAGTGATAGTGACTGCACTAGGAGTAAATCCGAGTTTGATAGATTTTAAAGTTTCTCCAGTTGGGGTATATAATGATAATTCATCTTCTGTGATAATTGCAATTTTATCTTCATAACTAGCAGTTGAAATTGGTTGTTTTTCAAGTGATTTTAAATCATTAATCTGTATACCTTCAATTTTCTTCAAATTATCATCCCAACCAGCAGTAACAAAACCATTTTTGACTTGTTCAATACCAACAATTAAATTAGAATGAGGAGAACCTTCAACTAATTGAGCTTCTTTACTTTCTAAATCCCAATTTAAAATTTTACCATCATAACTACCAGTTAATAAAGATTTTGATTCACTATTGAATGATAATGCAGTAATTGATTTTTGATGACCATAAATAATTTTAATTGGTTTTTCCGAAGATTCATCAAAATAGTATAAGAAACCTGATAAAGTTAAGGCAATAATGAAATCATTAGATTTAACAAGACCTAAAATATGATTCTCAACTTTTTTTTCCAAACTCCAAGTCTTTAAAGTTTCCCCTTCAACGTTAGTTAATTTAACTGAACAATCAGCAGATGAAGTAATGAAACTTTTATCATCGAACCAATCAACACTGAAAATACCACCTTCATGAACATTTTCGAATTTCTTAATCAATTCACCAGTCTTACCTTCATATAAAACGACAGTTCTATCTGCACCAACACTAACTATATATTCACCATTCTTTGAAAATTTCACATCTCTAACAAAATTAGTATGATTACCTCTAACACTTTGACTAAACTTAAAAGGAGGTCCTTGTAGAAAAACTAAACCAGCATCATCGGAAACAGTTGCAGCTCTATAAGGTCTAACAGGTCTAATTGAAACGGCATTAATTGGAGCAGTATGACCTGAAATTTCACCAACTGTATTACCAGAATCATAAGTGAAACAGTGACCATAACGTTCTTTACCATCACCAACAGCAATAATTCTGTTTGAATCAGCATCCCAAGCAATATCATTAATTCTACCATTAATAATTTGGTATTCACCTTTTAAAATTAAATCTTCAGATTGAGTATCCCAAACTTTAACATTACCACTTTCATCACCAGAAGCAATATAAAAACCTGAAGGAGAAAATTTGGCAACAGTGGTATTACAATTGTGTTCAGTATATTGAATTGTTTCTGCAGAATTAGAAATAGATCTAATAAAGATAGATTTACCAGAAGCATAAACGATTCTGTCTGATTTAGCATCATATGACAAATGAACTGAGGTAGCCCTCTGGGTTGAAGGATTGGCAGCAATTGTTTGAGTTCTCTGGACCTTTGACATTGATATTTGAATGAGTTGTTGTATAAGTTTGTTTTGAAGAGAAACAAGTGTAGTTGTAAACTTGTAAATCTGAATTCAAAACACGTTTAACCAGAGCCGGGATTTGTGTGGCGCACGACTGGGAGCAGTTTGGGGGCAAAGTGATATTTGGAGGATTTAATTCATGTTTGTGACAGGTTGGACCATTTATTGATGTTTCTGTATTCTTATGTCTACTATATCTATTGTTGTTACTGTTTTGGTATACTTTAAGCTAGAATTTAGCAATTTATAGGTGAGTTTTTGAAATTTATTGATGGTTTAAAGGATACAAAATGTACTTGAAACAAATTCTAATTTATGTGAGAACTCAGTATTATTTCACGTTATGTAAGTGATACTTCTAATAATATTAATTCATAAAACTAATATGCTTCTTATATATAGCAATAATTTAAAATTGTAATGATACACTTGAATAGAATTTACTGGTACATGTAGTTTTAATTCATTGTTGAATCTTTGATTGGTCGCTTATTTATCAGAGATGTCCCTTATCAATTCCCACAAAATATAAAAAATACTTTCAAGTATTCCTGAATCCTAATACTGGTTAAACATATTTTCCAGAATATATATTTGGTTAGTTTTTTAATTTTGAAGTTCAATATTCTTTTTTGTAGTGCTCTACATGTATCAAGAAAATGTAAAATTAAAGTTGAAGCAATTACATGTATCCCTTTTTCAAAAACTTTAAACTTACTGGATATAGAAGAAATTGTAGTACATGCATGTACTTGTACAATTTATTAATTCTAACTTAGAATATATTTCCTAGATATACATTTAAGAATGAAGTTTTATTTTAAGAAATGAAAGACTTGAAAACTTTAAGGAGACAACTTCATATTCCTATTTTTCTTAAAAAGTTACATTTACTTGTATAGTTAAAAGAAAACACTACGTATAGTTGTGAAGAGCCAGAACATACATTACATACAATCTTCTGTATCCAAATACCTCTTACCAGTAGGTTCTAATCTACACAATGGAGTTTAATCTGGGAATAAAGAAAAGTTGCAATTTGAAACGCTCTTCACATTTACAGGCTTACAAGCTTACAGCGTTAATTCAACAATATTGAACTTCCTCTAGCTTAAGTGTTGATGGGATCATACATTCCAAAGTTCCAATTAAACCAATACTGTCTAGTCGTCTAGATCACATTATAAGCAAGAGATATCACCATCTAACATATACATCAGCTAAATACTGATCGATGCTTGATTGATTTAATCTATAAAAAATAAGAAATTGCCTACGCCTTTAAGGCTTCAACAGTTCAACTCAATTCAAGTTTCAGCTATATCATCTAACCAATACAACAAAAATATACCCAACATGTCTTCAATACTTAATATTTTTCTTCAAGCAAACTTGATTTGATTTAAGTCAGAAATTCCACCTTGTATCTCCAAGTTTAAAGAATCTAGGGTTCACATAACCGTACATGTATTCCCTTATAGAAAATATACTTTATTAGGAATCATGATTTTATGATGATTTGATAATTTTCATATACATGTATGCAAATCAATGCTTAATCAAGTTAAAATAATTTCTAAGCAACCAACCTTATAATTTATAACTACAGGATATTAACTTAATTTTCAAGAGTCCATCTTTATACTGTGTCAAAACACTATCTCAAGAACCAATTTCTTTCAACTATCAGTCTAGATTCTTGAATCATGTACATACATTTATTCAAAAGCAATGATTTAGAACTCCATTAGCTTATATAAATACTTGATTTTATCCAGTTTTATTTTCAATTCATTAATCCCACAGAAAATTAATAATTTACATCAATATTCACTAAAATTTACAATTACAAATAATCAAATTAACTAAAATGACAACTCAATCAATTATTAGATCAATAATCTTTACTTTATCCATATCAACACACCTAATTTCATGTTTTCCACTTGCTATACCTGATTCTGAAGCTACGGCAACTACTGACTCCAGTAATAACTATTCATACTCTTCAGAAGATAGTTACGAAACACAAGATGCAACAGCAGTTGAAGTTACAGATTTTGCTGAATCAACAGGCGATTCTTGGTCTGGTAGTGATTCTGGTTCTGGTGAAGGATCATATTCGTTTGGGGGTAGTATGGCTGCTGCCTATTCATTTGCAGGTGATTTTGATGATGAAGGTTTTGGTGATGATATGATGCCTTCTGGTACTGAATTTTATATGCCAACAGGCTCTGGTTTTGATATGCCTTCTGAATCTGGGTCTAGTGATTACTGGTATGATGATTATGAAGATGGTGAATCTGGTGAAAGTGGTGAATCTGGTGAAAGTGGTGAATCTGGTGAAAGTGGTGATTCCAGTGAAAGTGGTGATTCTGGTGAAGCTACCGGAAGTGGAGATTCAGGTTCTTCCACTGAAACAGTTGATTCAAACTCCTCTACAGAAACTGATTATGATTCAAGTACTTCTGGTGATAGTGGTGAAAGTAGTGAATCTGGTGATGATGAAGGTGATAGTACTGAAATTGCTACAACAGCTGAAACAGAAGCTACTTCAATGGCAACTGAGGCTGCAACTGAAGAAGCTCATGATGCTACAAGTTATGCTACCACAACAGATGCCTCTACTGAAGTTGTTACAGAATCAGCTACATCTATTGTTACAGAATCCTCTACAGCTGTTGTCACTGCAGCTGCAACTACCGTTACATCAATGGATACTGCAATTGAATCATATGCTACAGTCTCTGCTTAAGTTTTACTCTAAAAGTTACATTTTTATTAGTTACTTTATATTACATTAGTGATTTGATATCACTTCATTCTCTGTTTTGATTAATGTAGATCATTTCATTCAGTTTTCCATATTTCCTTTACTTTATTTATTACTATTGTTTCATTTTATATTTACTAAACTTATATATTTTTGATAAATCATTTTTTACACTTATGCTAAGTTAATTTGAACTTGTAAACTTTGTAGTAGGATATATTAATTTTTTTAATTCTTTTAATTCATTTAAATTTATTGAAATCACTACCCTGATTTCTTATCCTATAACAAATTTCCAATATTAATGTAGCTATAGGGTATATATATAAAAAAACTTTTTTGGAGTCTTTACTTTTAATTATGTACCATAAATTCCATAAATTCCATAAATTCCACAATTAAGCATTTTCTCCCCTTAACAGAGTTAATTAAACATTCACTTTTGCCTCAGGATCGATATACGTATTTAACTCCATGATATTAATTAATGAATAAATTAAGATGTCATATACATGTATTACATGTAAGCAATGTTAAGATTGATAAAATAAAAGTTATAAAATCCATAAACTGCCTTTACAGAGTTGATCTGGTTAAAAAACAAGTAGAATGGTTGTTTATTCCGGACACAATCTCGGACCTTTACTGTTTCAATTTTTCAATTTTTGAACTTTACATCTAGAAGAAGAAGCTTGTTTCAACTTTAAATTCTTTAATACCAGCTCAGCTTATACCAGTCGTGTGCCGATGTTTCAATTCAATCTATAGCTATTAATTATCATGGTATTAAGTTAATTAAACATAACCATATGAACGGTTCGATCTATTATATACACCTGATTCAAATATAGCTGTGAAGCTTGCTATCAAAAGGGTCCTTCAATTCTTTATTTTTAAATGGACCCTTGGTCCCTTGCTTTTGCTGGTTGAAAGATTCTAATTGCTTGAAATGCAATCATATTATTTATAACTCATTTCTCCTTAATCAATTTCATCAGATCTATATCCTCTATAGCTATATCTGTTCATTAAAGAGACCTGTTAATTCAAAGTGAAGTTGACTATAGGTATAAGTTTACTCAATCTATTACTCTTGGTAAATCATGATGCCAGCACTTGAACCAAAATTCCTTCTGTGAACTACCAAGACTTTTAACAGCCAAACCATATACAATTCAAAACTTCAGTGTATACAGCTATAATAATTTTTTACACCTTTTCATCAATTTGTTTCAGCTATTGGTTATGAACTTATGGTCTTCTTATACTAAGCATTAAATTTAGAACACATACTTCATGCTCTGAACCTTTTGAAGTTGTATAAATACTCTTCCAATTACCATCCTTTAGAATAATGAGATCAGTTAATTATACAGATTTCATTTCTTTTTTAATTTTATTATACTTTTTCATTCATTATATTCTTTCACACTTTACAAATTTACACTCATTTCTCAAAATTTTAACTATCATATCAATCTCTATAGATGTTACCAAATTCAATTGTTAAACTGTTAGCTTTATCATTAGCTACATCGACTACTCTGGTTTCTGCTTTTCCAGTTGCTTTACCATGGGGTCGTCCTTCATCTAAAGACGTAATCAATCTTGTTAAGGTTGATGATCTTGAAGCATCTATAACTACTTCCTCAATTGCCAGTTATGATACCAGTGTTATTTTCAAAAGATCAAGTGATGACTCTGATGATGATGATGATGATGATGACTCTTCATCTGATGACGATGATGATGAGGATTCTACAAAGACTACTTCTAAAACAACCAAATCCACTAAAACAAGCAAATCTACCAAAACAACCAAAACAACCAAATCTACTAAAACTAGTACCAAATCAACAAAAACAACTTCAGAAGCTACAAGTACTGCTGAATCAGAATACTCAAGTTCAAGTTCAGATGACTCCGACGATGACTCTAGTTCAAGTTCAAGTTCTTATGATTCTGCTGAATCTGGATCAAGTTCAAGTTCTGACGATTCTGAAGAATATGGTTCAAGTTCCGTCTCCGAAGATTCAAGTTATTCTGAAGAATCAGGCTCAGGCTCCTCATCAGGTTCATCAGGTTCAACTGCTGTTGCTACAGCTGCTGCTGCTGCCTCTGGTTCATCATCATCATCTTCGTCTTCATCAGGTTCTGCTTTTGGTTATGCTTCATTAAATGGTGGTACTACTGGTGGTGAAGGTGGTACTGAAGTTACTGTTACAACTCTTGATGATTTAGTTAGTTATTGTGCTGAAGATGGTTCTTATGTTATTACAGTTAGTGGTACTATTTCAGGTGCTGAAACAGTTGCTGTTTCTTCAGATAAGACTATTATTGGTGCTTCCGGTGCTGAATTAGATGGTGTTGGATTAGAAATCAAGAGTGTTTCTAATGTTATTGTTCAAAATTTAATTATTTCTAAAGTTATTGGTGCTGATGCCATTGGTATTCAAGCCTCAAATAATGTTTGGATTGATCATTGTGATTTATCAAGTGATATGGATAATGGTAAAGATTATTATGATGGTTTAGTTGATGTTACTCATGCTTGTGATTATGTTACTATTTCTAACAATTATTTCCATGATCATTATAAAGTTTCCTTAGTTGGTCATTCCGATAGTAATGGATCCGAAGATGAAGGTCATTTAACTGTTACTTATGCTTATAACTACTTCTATAATGTTAATTCCAGAGGACCATCTTTAAGATTTGGTACAGGTCATATATATAACAATTATTATAATGAAATGACTGATTGTATTAATATCAGAGAAGATGCTACAGCTTTAGTTGAAAACAATGTTTTTGTTAGTGCTGATGAAGCATTATATTCTGTTGATGGAACTGGTTCCGCTGAAGCTTCAGGAAATGATTTTGGTGATGGTGAAGATGATATTGATACTACTACTGTTACAATGTCTTACTCTTACACATTAAAGGATGCAACTGAAGTTGCCTCTTATGTTGAAAGTAACGCTGGTGCCGTTTTATAGATTTAAATATACATCAGTTTTATACTTTTCTTTTCTTTGATCTTACTTATATGCATTTTTGAACTTTATTATTATTTAAAATTTTATATATACTCCTTATTTACTAGTTAAATCTATATAGTACACTTTCCTTTTTCATTTTAAAATGTTATGATATATCTTACTTTATTAAATTTGATACATTAATGATTTAGTAAAACTTATTTTAAAATTAAGCATATAATATAACCTTAAAAACTATAAAAAATACAAAAAAATCTGGGAAGAATGGCATAACTAAGTAATAAAAGGTAAAATAACTGAAACAATTTCAGACATCCTTATAGAAATATAAATCAATTGATTAATCAGAATCGCTTCCAAGGATATCATTTGCATCAAATAGATCATCTGGGTTAAAAACATCGTTACCCTTCTTTCTTGAAGAGGCTTTAGTAATTTGTAGTTTTGAAATATCAAACTTCTCTTTTAATTCATTAACAAGTTTAGAAATTGATTCATTATTTTCAACAACTTTGGAGTCATATAATTTTGGAATAAAAATTTCATTATTAATTGTATTTTCAATTAACGCTTTAAGAAATACATATGCTTCAGGTTGATCTTCAGAAATAGATTGATCTTCAGGTAATCCAACTAAATCAAATAAATTTGCTTCTGGATCACTAGCTAAATTTTGTAAAACTAAAGCATAAAAGTTTTTAATAATTGAAGCAAAAAGATGAATTTTTGGAGAGTTTAAAGTCAATAAAATTCTAGTAACTTTATTCAATGCTTTTCTTGAATCAGGTTCAGATAATCCTTTTTGAATCCCAGGAGTTGCAGATGGTTGTAAATGATTAAGTTCAACATATCTATCTTCAAATATTCTTTCATCTTGATCTTCAATTCCATTTAATTTATCTAAATCCATTGAAAAAATTAATTCATCCATTTTATTAAGCATATCCTCATCTGGATAATTGTTTTTAATTTCATCTTTTGAATTTTCATCAGCAATAATTTTAAGATGTCTAGTATTTGAAAGTTTTTCATCATCTATAAAAGGTAATTTAACAAGTGTAAACCCATAATGATCTTTCTCTTCATCAGAACCATCTTCCATTTCATCGAGTGGTCTCTTTTGAGTATCTAATAAATCATTATTTGAAGAAATATTTTTAGTTGTTTCAGTTAATATAATTGAAGGAATTAAAGCAGCTGTAATAATTTCTTTTTCTGTTCTCAAAACAACTCTACAGATACCAACTAGATTTTTCTTCAGCATAGATTGGCATAAGGAATTAATAACTAATTTATCTCTAGCAGTATGATTTTGTTCAATTAAAATAATTGAGGTTTCGTTAGTATAATACCAAGGTGGAATGGTAGTTTTATCAACAAAATTAATAACATCAATACCTTGATAAACTGGTACTTTAAGTTGTTCTTCTAAAGCAGGATTAATTAAAAGAGCAGTACGACCATATTTAAAACGCTCTTCTAAATCACCTTCAGCTGTAATATAATTAATCTTAGCTTTATCTTCTTCAGTACTATCACTTTTAATAACAGTTTCATCAGTTGTATAAAATTTCTCAGATGAACGTGATAAATCAAATAATCTATATTTTGGTTTTCCAGTTTCATTCTCTATACGTTTAATACCAACCTCTTTTGTAACAGTTGTAGATTGTGATTTAGTTAAAGGATAACCTTCAGCAAAAAAAATCAAAGCATTTGAATCATTTTTCTTATTATAATCTGGATTTAAATTATCCTGAGTTTCACCATGATAGTTTAAGTCTGCTAAACAATTCATTATATCTAAACTATTTAAATCGCATCCAATTCTTATTTCACCTTTAAAATTCAACATAGGTTTAACCATCTTAACAGGTTGATATTTCCAATCAAGCAATTCATTCTTAGCTTCAACATGGTTAATAATATATGATGAACTTGGTTTTCCAGGTAATTCTTGTAATCTTTTGATAAATTTGGTAGCTTCTTTTAAATTTTCCTTAAATATTTCACTTTCAAATTGACCATTATCTATATAAATTATACCAATTGGACAATTATAAATTGTTATAAATTCTACCAACATATCATCAATTTGTTCCCAACTACATGGTGTTCTAAAATCTGTGAATATAACCATATTATAAGTTTCTTTTCTCTTTGGAATCTTTGCTGCATTAAAAGGGTTCAAGCCTACAATTTCATGAAAAGTTAGGCCAATAACTCTTGGTACATCTGCTTCTTCTTTATAATCATAATCTTCTTCTCTAACATTAATCCAGTCCTCTTTTAATGTGATAGCTGTTTTCCAATCGAATCTTCTTGGTGAATGTATAACAGAGTTTGCCCAATTTGTGGCCTCATCTTCATTTGATTCTGTGAATTGAGAATTACCAGTTTCATTATCATGGAAAGTGACTATTCCAACTTGTTCAGACTTCTTACCAGATATAATTTTACCTGAAATGATATTCATGGCATAAAGTAAAGATTCATCAATTGCAGTATAAGTTTCACCAGTTTCTTCATTTGTGAATGATTCTCCCATTGTGGTCGAGAGATCAAAGATCAGTATAGTATTCTGCTTTGACATCTTTAATTATTCTGATACCTTTCAGTTGTTTGTTGTTGTACAATTGATATTAAAGAAAGAACCCACTGTTTACTGTTATTACGAAGGCGCCAATAGAACGCGTCTGCTCAAATCGAGTGAACCTCAAGTGTTGAACTAAAAATTACTAAATCCTTGTAGAAAAGAGTAGGTACTTCCCACAAATAATGTCAATCAGGCCCAATACAAGGATACTTTTAGGATGTGTATCAACAGTCACTAAGAGACAATTCACTGTTGTCCCTTTTGCTTATCAAAATCCCATTCTAAATTCACAGCAAAGAGAAGAACTAAAGTTTAAAGAAGAATTGGAAAGGCAAAGAAAATCAAAGAGGTTAACAACTATTATTATATCAACAGTTTTGGGGTTAACATCAACTGGATTTCTACTATACTTATGGCAGCCATGGAATCCGTATACCACTGAAGCTTCCAAAGACTTAAGAAAAGGTTTATGGGCAGAATCATCAAAAGAAGATAATGATTATTTGAAGGCTTTGAAGCATTATCAATTAGCTTTAAAAACTTGTAAAGATCAAGGTATGGATCAAACTGATCCAAAATATACAGGTATAGTATTAAAGGTTATTGAAATGTATGAAAAATTAGGTGATATCAAAAATGAAAGAGAAACTTGTTTAAAGTTAGGTAATTTTTTATTTAGTAAGTTGGTTAATGATCAAATTCCAGATAATGATGATAATGATAATTTATATGATAAAATTATACAACGTGATCTAATAGTAACTTCCAGATATGTTACACTATGTCAAAATGAAAAAATAGATGATTTATTAAATGAATTATTAGATCGAATAAGTTTTTCTGAAAATAGAATACATAAGAAATGGTCATTTTTACAACAATTAAAATCTGAAGAACTAAATATTGAAGAATTAATAGATATGGACACAACTTTCAATTCTAAAAAAGATTTTATTAAAACAAAATTAGATCCAAAAGCATATGAGTTCATGAATACATTTATAAGGAAACCAAATTGGCCAATTTTTTTAAATGAATTGATTTCAACTAGGGATTTATACTCAACTCTATCAATGGCAACATCAAAACAACTTGAATTATCAATCAATTTTATGAAGTCTAATTTATTATGGATGAAATTATCAAATAATGAACCAATTTTCATTGGAACAGTTTTAACTAACTTAGCCTCAGCTCATTATTTAAAAGCTGAAATTTGTAAATCAAATGTTGATAAAATAAATAAAGCAATCTCAAACCTTAAAAAAAATGATGATGAAGTTAATGAAGATATAAAATTGAATTATCAAATGGTATTGGATTATCAATTAAAACAATATAATGAATCAATTAATCAATCTGAATTAATTTATAACAAGATTGTTCAAAAATATGATACAATAAATTACAAAGATGACTATAATATTCAATCATGTATTGGATTATCACTTTATTCATTAGGGGTTATTAAACTTCATCAAAATAAATTTAATGAATCATTATCTTTATTTAATAAAGCTAAAGATAAAGCTACAAATGAAGGTAATTTACAGTTAGTTCTAAGAATCGATGATGAAATTGAAACATTAAATGATGTGAAAAAAAAGAAGTTTAGTGGTTGAAAAGTTCAATAAAGTGAACCTTATTTATTTATTTTTATATATTCTTGTAAATTACTTTAATACAATTCAATCATTTCTACAAATACAGGTACTACAGGTCAAAAAAGTTAATTACAGTAAACATTAAATGTGATTTATAATTTTTTTGACAATTATATATAACAACAGAAAAGTCAGATTAGAAGAATGACAACTTAATTAAGTAGTGAAGAAGAAGAAAAATATATATGTAAAATATCCCTATAAACTAAACTTAAGAAGAAGTCATAACTTGCCAAACTCTAATTAAGTTATCAGTGTAACCAGAGAATAAGTTTTGACCATCAGCAGACCAAGCTAAGGAGATACATTCTGGAGTCTTACCTTCAGCAACTTCAGGTTTTAATTCATCCTTTAATTCTCTTTCTTGTAAGTTATAGATTTTAATTGATGAGGAGGTAGCAGCACATAACCAATATCTGTTTGGTGAGAAAGCTAAAGCATTAATTTCATCACCAGCAGTTAAAGTATATAAGATTTCTTTAGAAGCTAAGTTCCATAAGATAATAGAACCGTCTTTACCACCAGAAGCACATAATGATCCATCTGGGGAAATTGTGATAGCGGAAATGTAACCTTTGTGACCAACGAAATCGGCAACTAATTGTTTATCAGATAAATCCCAAATCTAAATTATAATTAAAGTAAGTTAGTTAGTATTTCATTGCATTTCATTTCAAAAAACGATAACGATAATTAAAAAATGTAAAAATGGAATTGAATTGAATTGATTCATCAGAGATCTTGGTGATATATTGTTAGGTTTCATTCGGAAGCAGAGCTCCCGTCTAAAGTAGCAAATATGTGGTACATCATTTGAATAATAATTAATTTGAAATTGCAAATTGTAATTTAATTCCATTTTAACATTTTGAAAAAAAAAAAAAAGTAAAAGAAAACATACCTTGACTAATTTATCCCAACCAGCAGATAAAACGACAGCGTTATCAGATGGAGAACATCTGACAGCAGAAACCCAGTCAGAATGTGATTGGAAAGTTTCGATACATTCACCGATAGTATTCCATAATTTAACAGTCTTATCTCTTGAAGCAGAAACAATTTGTCTAACATTTTGAGAGAAAGAAACAGATAAAACATCTGAAGTGTGACCAACGAATCTTTTAGCACATTCACCAGTTTCTAATTTCCATAATCTTAAAGTTTTATCCCATGAAGCAGATAAAGCGTAAGCACCATCTGGAGTTAAAGCAACATCAGAAACAATATGAGAGTGACCTCTTAAAGCTCTTTTAGCAACACCATAGTTGTTTTCATCTCTGGTTAATTGCCATGCAATAACAGTTTTATCTCTTGAACCAGATAATAATAAATCTGGGTTTGAAGCAGTGGTGGATAATGATGTAACCCAACCGGTGTGACCTATAATAATTTAAAAATAATTCAAGTTAGTATGATGAGATTTCAATAATGTTATTGTAAATGAATTCAATTATTATTCAAAAAACATAATAGTTAATTATTCAATTTATATAATGATTAGTTTATTTGATCAACCTTTCAACGAAACAAACTGGTATATGAAATTTGTAATGCAGTTACTTTCTAAATTTGATCTTAAAAGTTAAATACTGTTGATTTGAATTTCAGTTATTTGAATAGTAATAAGACTAAACTACCATTTCTGAATAAACATTTGGTGAAAAACTATAAAAAAATCATAAATACACTGTATAATCCTCTTGTTATTTGGGTGAAGTATTCTTGTAACTTAAAATTCTTCAAAAAACAAAATTTAATAAGACTTTTCGTTTCGAAATGCAAATGATAATTAAAACAAGTTGAATTATTTATATATTAATTGGTAATGATTCAAATAACTGATTGCAGTTTAATAAAATAAGGATAAATTTAAATAAATTGAATAATTCATGATTTTGAAATGATTGATAATTGATTGATTTGTAAATTGGAACATACCTTCTAAGGTACCTCTTAAGACTAAGACTTCGACAGCGTCAGACATGATAATATATTTAAACTGTTGTTAATTTGTATCTCTAAAGTCTAGCTTGTATGATTTGGTTGAAACCACTTTGATTTTGATATTTCGAAATCTTTTTTCACACAAACATTTTTGGGGGACGCACGACTTTCTGTGGTGTTACGTAAGCAGGAGAGAGTCAGGGAGAGGAGCGTGGGTGGGGACTGTGCTTTTTGTATGTGGTCACGTGGTCTTAGTACTACTTTTTCATTTTATTACCTTTCTTTAAGTTTATCTTCAAATCAAATATAATATAAATGTTATACAGCATTCCTAAACAAGTATCAGCTACATTTGAAATGATTAGAAAAGAGTTTATCGTCACTAATTGTAAGATATATTCTTCTAAAGTCTTCACAAACAAAAGTGGTGCGCCACGAGTAGTGGCACGGTATCCAAAATGTGGCTAGTGCATCATGCTTACCTTTAATTTAATTGATTATTTTATTTCAATTCGTCACAACTGCTTCTTTGGTCTTGAACAATTGTATATATCTTATTCACTTCCTTCTCTTGAAGGTAAGATGACATATCAAGAGATTAAAGTCCACATATTGATTCATTAATTTGAAATCTTTTACCAGTCAGTTGTTTCATCATCTAGAACTTTTCAACCAACCAAGAATGGAAAATAACCTTTCACAAGCCATCGAGTTAGGCATAACTTCTAAAAGAATTAAACTAACTACACCCATGACATTCCTAATAAATTTTATAATACCATTTTCTTTTTGAAACTTGAAGTTCATAAATCACCTCTTTCAAACTAGAATCAGATTCATGCACTTGTTGGTCTTTAACTTTATGCTCTTCTCATTCATATTTTCTGCTTGAAAAATTGATTTAAAGCTTTCTTTGATGAAACTATAACACCACAAGTATCATGATTTTTATTTAGTTTTGCATAATTAAAAGATCTTGTAATTATATCATCCATCACATTAAATGAACTAGTACCTTTTTCACCTACAACTATCTTTCCATCATTTAAAAGATCCAATAAAATTTGATAATCAGCAGCATATGATTTTCAAATACTAGGAACAACACCAGCCTTAGTATTAAATTGATGGCACCAATTTGAAAGTTTTTGTGCGGTAACATCTTTTAAACCAATTGAAGTTAATTCAGAGATACAATGTGGATATGTGTGTCTGATTGAATTGATAACATGTGAAATTTTTCATAGTACCTGATAAATCCCTAAGTTTATAACTATTCATTTCTAAAGTTCTAGCAATGATCTAAAGTTCTAGCAATGATAAAAGGACCTTCAGAACTTGGATCAGTTTTCTTGGATTTCTTAAACTTTCTAACCATTACATATTCACTAACAGTGAATTTATTATTATTTGCTCTTGGATCATTCAACAATTTTAACATGTTTCTAAACACCCCTTGAACTCTTAACTGTACAATATTTATTATTTAATAGTTTTCTTAACGCAACTAAATCTGAGCCATAAGAAGTTAGAACAAATTCAGAAGAGAATATCATTATGAATATCATTAGGAATCAATTTGGCAGCAGTTGTATTCTTACATATATCCAATTGAATATTTTTTTCTTTTTATTGTTAGCTGAATTATTTTAGAAGGTGAACCTTTATTTATATTTTTATATTTAATTTATTAATAATTAAGCAGTTTTATCATTTACATGTAATTCAAGTAATTGTATTATTTGTAGGTCGTCGACCCCAGTCTGAGTCTTATCTGAGTCGATCGTCTTCTTTTGCGAATCGTAAATAAAACTCAACAATTTAATCAAATTAACTTAAGTAGACGTGTTTTTGTTTTACTACTCAAATCCCAATCAATCCATTAAATGTCAGACAATTTATCAGAAACAAATAATTCAAATAAGGATGTTCAATATATTCAAAAACGTATAAATTCATTACAAGAAATAGATACAAAGATTGTTTCATTTATTGATAATTTATCAACAACTTTAACAACATTAAAATCAGGTAAACAAAATTCATCAAATTTAATTCAAGATAATTTTAATGAATCAATTAATAATGTTTATTCAGATTTAAGTTTTGTTGCAACTCATTTACGTAAAGAAATTAAAATTTGGGATACTAAAATTAGTAATAATATTAATAATAATGAAATTAATGATAATTTAAATATCTTACCAATTCAAATTAATAAAAAATCAACTTGGGTAAATAAATCTAAATTTAATAAAGAATTAAAAGAATTGGATAATATATTAGGTGATGATTTTAATAATCAAATTAAGCAAAAACAACAATTAAAACTACAACCTAAATCTGGTACAATCGATTTAACAGCAGGTTCTCCAAGTCTAATGAAACCTACAAATACCAATGATATTGAAGTTATAGATTTAGATGATGATTTATTTGAAAATACAAATAAACAAGCAGGTGGTACTAAAACTACAGAAAATATCAATGATCCTGATGTTGATGCTTTATTTGAAGATGAAGATAATAAGGCTAATGATCCTGATATTAAGATGGAATTATAATTATTATAACTATTGTGGAATAGTTATGATGCTGTGTACCTCTAGCTTACTTTATATTATAATTCTAAATATAAATCATTAAAAGTAGTATCGTAAACATCAAACAGTTTCCTCCAACTAATATAATACCGCTCTGCCGCACACCCGCAGATCACGCCTTTGCGGCTCTAGCGGCGCATCCCCCCTTTAATTTTTTTCTTATCTTTTTTCTGGAATTAAAATGAAATGACTTCAAATTTAAAGGATTCCCAACATTTATATCTTTTTTTTCCTTAATTTGCCTTTTTCAATTAATTTAATCATATCAGACTACAAGTTACACTTCAAGATGAAGCTAATCCGTATATTCCTGTCTCTATTACCTTGTACGATTCATGCCTTTCCAGTTACTGATTCAGCCCCCTTGAATAATATGAACATTCAACAAAATTTAAAAGATGAGAAATTACAAGATTATTATGGTTCTATAGAGGATCCTGAAATCCATTTCAATAATTTCTTACAAGATAAGAATATGATAGCTTATGATTCAATTGAATCAATTGAATTTGATGTTTTTTTAGCTTCTTATTTAATGATTTCTGAAAAATTATCAAGATTAGAAATAATGGTTAAAAATTATAATTATAATTATAATAATAAAAATTCAAATCAATTAAATAATATATTATATCAAGAACAATTATTTAATTTAACTAAACCAATTAAAAGATCAAATTTAAAACAACAAGATCAAAAGAATAAATTTTTATCATGGTTAAATCCGGATGTTCAAGATGATAATAATAATAATGTTGATGATGATGATGATGAAATGTTTTCAATACAACCAATGAAAATTACAAATAAATTATTTGATTATAAAAATGATCAATTAAATAATGTTAGATATTTAGAACAATCAGCAATTAAATTTGATGTTTCAGCTAAATTTTCACCTCAATTAGATTGGTTTATAATTGATGTTAAACATAAAAATAAAAATGTTGTTTTAACTAATGATATGAAAATTAATATTGTTACTATTGATGATCAAAATGATGATTCAAATTCAAATTCAAATTCAAATTCATTGTTAACATCATCAATTAAACAATCTCCACAACTTTCAAAGATGGATAACTTTTTATTAAAATATGAATGGATTTTAATTTATTTATTAACATCAGTTATGTTTGTTATTTTATTATTCATTATGGCATTATGTATGAGATGTTACTTAAGAAGAGAAACAAATCAAAGAAAGAAAACAATTGCTGCATTTGAATTGGATTTAGAGAAAGAACGTTTATTCAGAATGTTTTTCAATCAAGGTACTAGTTGATCTAGTATACTTAACATAAGTTATACACTTTCATTACTTATAATATTACACACATTTACGCATATATTTTGCACACATACATATACACACACACACATTACTATTACTTTTATGACCACTACTATTATTTGCTTTTCATACCCTTTATTTTTACTTTACTTTTTTTTTATTTCATCTTTTTAACTTTGGGCTTCATTGGCTATTATTTATATTTGCATTTTCATCTTTTTTTATTCAATTTGTACTACAATTCTTTTTTTTTTTGTTTTCTTGAGGATATCCTACTTTACTTTACTTTCTATATTTCACATTTCGCTTTCTACCTACTTAATATATAGTTTCGAATATACTATAATAAATAAACATTAAATCTATATATAAATTCGGGCATAACAGGTTTAAATAAAACCACTAGAAAGAATATCCCGGAAATACGTTCGGCAATTACGCGTATTAAAATATCATCGACAAATCAAAATTGAACATTTATCACCTTTTGTAACTTTCTTCCTTCTGAAATGGTATAAAAACATCCTGAATTTCCTCCTAAATATTAAAATATAACATCCTTTCACTTACTATAATCATCACTCTCAAAATCCATATACTCAAAATAGTCAAATACTCTTAATCAATCACACATGTCTTCTTCAATTACTTCAACCGATAATTCATTAATTCAACCAATTGAACAAATTCCATCATTAATTTCAAATCTTCATTCAAATTTTCAATTTAATAATCTTGAAAAAAATGGTAGATCAATTTCTAAAATTAAAAAAATTTTAAAAAAATTACGTATTAATTTATTAAAATCAAAAGAATTAATTGCATTATCATTATTAAAAGATTTTAATAGACCAATTCAAGAAACTTATATTTGTGAATTTGGTCCACTTATTAATGAATTAGATTATTTAATTAAAAATTTAAAAAATTTATTAAAAGATGATAAACCATTTTTAACAGCTGCTTCATTTTCAACTTGTAAACAATCAATTGAAAAAGTTCCATTAGGTGTTATTTTAATTATTGTTCCATTTAATTATCCATTATTATTATCTTTAGATCCTTTAGTTGGTGCTTTAGCTTGTGGTAATAATGTTGCTTTAAAATTACCTTATGATCAAGTTCCAAATTTTAGTTTAACATTAACTCAAATCTTAAATGATTCAATTCCAAAAGAAAATTTATGTGTTATTAATGGTGGTATTGAATCTTCAAAATTATTAACTACTTTAAAATTTGATAAAATTTTCTTTACTGGTTCAGAAAATGTTGGTAAACAAATTTCATTTGAAGCTTGTAAATCATTAACTCCAATTGTTTTAGAATTAGGTGGTAAATCTCCTGTTTTTATTACATCAAATTGTAAAGATTTAAAAACTTCAATTAAAAGAATATTTTGGGGTAAATTTACAAATGCTGGACAAACATGTGTTGCTCCAGATTATTTATTAATTGAAGATCAAATTTATGATAAAGTTATTGAATTATTATTAAATGAATATAATAATATTTATAAATCAATTAATAAATCATCAGATTATTCACATATTGTTGATCAAAAATCATTTGATAGATTAACAGGTTATTTAAAAACAACTAAAGGTAATATTATAGCAGGTGGTGAATCAGATTATTCAACTAAATTTATTAGTCCAACTTTAGTTACAGATATTACATTTAATGATTCATTAATGAAAGATGAATTATTTGGACCAATTTTACCAATTTTAAAATATAATAACTTAAAAGAAACCATTAATACAATTAAATTAGAACATGATACACCATTAGCTTTATATTTATTTACAAATGATAAAAATGAACAAAATTTAATTAAAAATTCAATTAATTCAGGATCAATTGGAATTAATGAAACTTTAATGCAAGCTGGATGTGGTTCATTACCATTTGGTGGTATTGGTAAATCGGGTATGGGTAATTATCATGGAAGTTATTCAATTGATACATTCACTCATCAAAAAGCTATTATTGAACAACCATTTTGGGCTGAATTTATTATTAAGAGTAGATATCTGCCTTATAATAATGATAAGATTAAACAATTATTAATGTTAGTTCATCTGCCTGAAACTCCAATTAAATTTGATTTAATTAAATTATTGAAGTATCCATTTGTTTTAGTTATTGGATTTATTATTGGTTGGCTTTGTTGATTCATTTTTTTCTTTATTTATATCTTAACTAACTTTTATTTTATTTAATGAGATTGATTTAAAAAATGCAATATTTTTTTATTATAAAAAAACTGTAAACCTATTATACAAACTAAATTAATTAATCAAGTAAATCAAGATAAATCGAAATCATCAATTTTATTCTTATATTTCAAAACATTTTGTTTAATCTTTGAACTATCAACCCAAGTTAAATAATCTTCCATATTTCTAGTAACTAAATAAGCAGGATCAGTTATAACATTTGGACCAACTCTAACATGACCTTGTTCAATGAATTTAACAGCATCACTAATAGTTTCACTCATTTTAAATTTACACATAATAACACCAATTCTTCTTCTACAAATTGCACTAACAGTAATTTTATTTTCTAAATCAGATATTTTTGATTTTGTTGATAATATACCAATATTATATAATTTTTCTAATAATAATTGTTCATGTTTAATTCTAAAAGGATCTTGAGGTTGTAATAAAGCTAATTTATGAGCTATTTTTCTAATTTCACCACAAATTTTATTATATTTATGATAATCTTCTCTATTCTGTATATGATAAGTTCTCATAACTTGGGTATCTCTATGGCCTTGATCTTGCTTCCAATCTAGGAAGTCGACCTTCTTCAACAACTTCTTTTCATGATACTTTAATTTTCTAACCATATTTAACTTATTTGATATTAAACTTGAGTAAAAAACACATATAAAATGTATAAAATGTATAAAATGTGAAAAATAAAATAAAAAAAATAAAAAAATAAAAAAATAAAAATAACATCTTTACACCACCAAATTCTTATTTTTTTCACTTTTCAACAACTAAAACAACTTTCTTTAAATTAGTTTACTTAATTCCTTTTAGAAATATTAAAAGATTAGATATCATCTCAACTTATCCATCATGTTCAAATCATCTTCTAGACTCTTTTCAACAGTGTCTCCCTTGAGATCTCATATAGGATCATCTCCTGTGTTTATTTCACCAGATGTTAAAATATCAATTAATAATCTATTAAAACCAACAATAATTCCAAAAGGTGCACAATCAATTAAATTAAATAAATTATTAACAATTAAAGGTCCAAAAGGTATTTTAGATTTACAAATTCCAGATTTTTTAAAATTAAAAGAAGAATCAAGTAAAATTACAGTTGAAATTTCAAATCCAAATAAAAAATTACAAAAACAATTATGGGGTACAATGAGATCTTTAATTAATAATAATGTTATTGGAGTTACAGAAGGACATTCATCAACTTTAAGATTTCAAGGTACTGGTTATAGAGTTATGCTTCAAGAAATTGAAGGTGTTAAATGGGTTAAAATGAAAATTGGTAAATGTGATTTACAAGGTTTACCAATTCCAGATGGTATTACATGTAATGCACCAACTCAAACTTTATTAATCTTAGAAGGATGTGATAAACAACAATTAAATCTATTTGCTGGTAGATTAAGAAATTTCCATCCACCTGAACCATATAAAGGTAAAGGTATTTATTTTAATGATGAAACTGTTAAATTGAAAGCTAAGAAAGTCAAATGATCTATTACTTCTATCATATATCATATATCATGTTTATATTTACTTCATTCTTATAATTCTTAATTTATATAGTCATACATGTATTATCATTAACACCAATACTTGGGTGGCACAGCAAAACTGCTAATCCGCCGCCTGCGCCATTTCAACACCTAAATCTATTAGCGTGCGCGGCACATTTATAAGTGCAGAGTCTGCAGACACCAGGCTCTCTATATAAGATAGAGAACCCACTAAGGCTATAAATGTATAAAAAAGTAAAACAAATTTCTCTTCAAAATATTGAATCATGAGAGACTGAGGGATTAGTTGCTAGAGAAGACCCGGAGGAAACAATCAAAAAAAAAAGGTATATTGTGAATAACTCTGTTTGTAAACCAAATTAATGGAACAACAAACAATATCACCATCTCTAACACTTATTAAAAAATTCATATTCAATTTTTTCCTAATCCAATTTGTAATTTTCAAAATAATAATGTGAGAAAATCAAAAATAAAACAAGTAATAACAAAATAAAATAAAATAAAAAATAAAAATAATAGTAAAAAAACAAAGAACAATTTAACAAATAAAAATAAAGTTATAATAAAAATATAGTAAAAACAAAAACAAAAATGAATAAAAAATAATAACAAAAATAAAAAATAAAAATAAAAATAAACAATTAAAATAGTTATTTTATACTATAATAAAAATAAGATAATAATAATAATAATAATAATAATAATAATAATAATAATAATAATGGGTAACCAATTATATGGTTATAATAATAATAATAGTGAACTCTTACTCTTGAAACTTATGTGTTTCTAACCAAACTAATGCTGTATAAATATTTCTTCTAATTGCATGAACTGCTTTAACTGATCCATCACCATTAAAATATAAACACAACATAACATATGAAATTATTAATAACATTATAGCTCTTCCAACTCTTGATGTTAATCCAGGTCCTAATAATTCTGTAGCTGCAACTGTTTTATATAAAAATTCACCAATTGCAATAACATAAAATGCACCAAATCTTTCAACTTCATGTTCAATAAATGCTGTTGACTGTTAAATATTTACAATTTAATAGGTTTTTAGTAAATGGATGATAAGCAATTCCCCATGTAAAATGTTCTAAAAACAATATAATAAAAGAAGCTGAAACTTTACCTCTAGTTGAATCAACAAATATAACAATTAACCATAATAATGAAGTAATAAGAATAAATAAACTATATAATCTAATTTGAGGTGCATGTTGTGGAATAAAAAATGAATAAACAAGTAATGAAAATGATAATGATAATCTAGCTAACATATAAGGAATAACAACAGAAGAAGTACCATGTCTACCATCTAAAACATATTCAGCAGAATTAGCAAATATAATAAGTAAAGCTAAAATCCAAACAATATATAATCTTTGAGATAAATCATCATTAAAATAATAATTCATAAAATCTTTAATATCACACCAAATTTGCCAAATTGGTAAAAATAATAAAATATATTGTAATAATGATTCACTACTTGCATTTTCAGTTGCTGATGAAGCTAATTTTGCAACAATACCAACATACATTAAATCTAAAAACATTTCAATTTTTGATGATTCAGATCTTTCATTTCTTGTTCTATATAATGTACCATTATAAAACAAAATTTAATGCATATGGATTATAGTGAAAAACCATGATGAATCATTAACAGGTTCTTTAATATATTTAACATTAACATCACCATATTTCTTAACAAATTCATCAAATGATTCTTCTTGTTGATTTTCTTCTAAATAAATATGTTTATATGAAAACATGTCATCATTATCATCTATATCATTTTCTGGTTGAGTGGTAGTCATTGATATAAACTTAAAAGGATTACATGTAATGAGTTAATATATTGTGGAAAAGAAGAGTAATCAATTAATTCAATTCAAAATTCAGTTTTCCTTTGATCGGTCCGGTGATTTTTCACACTTTATAGCCTAATTGGGAACACTCAAAACTCGCTCTTTGAGCGCGCGCGCGCAGAGTGGGTGTAAATGATTCTTCTTGTGGGTGTTTATTGAAAGCTTTTACCTAGCATTTTAACACAACATCATTGGCTAAGAGCTATGCTATGTAGGCTGCGAGAGTGTCTTTAAAACCAGGAGCGTAGAGTGTCTCTAAAGTAGGGTGTCAACCAGGCTACCGGGCTAAAAAAAAAAAAGGGTTCGCGTGAGCGAGCCCGCTATAATTCAAATTCGAGTATTAGACATCCCAAAAAGGCTAAAGTGGGAGGACATTTAAAAAGCGGTCTGAATTTGCAAGACTTTCAAATTCTATACCAAATTCGCGATTCAGCCGTTACGCCTTTCAATGGTCCTTGCGGCTTTGTGTGAAGATCATGCATTTACATGTTTGGGGAATTGCAGAGAAATTAAAAATTAACACAAGATTTATAAGAACACCCTTTTATAGATTCTAATAATTAATTTTACAAAATTAAATTATCATGATAGATATAACTAATCCAAATTTGCAAGAATTTATTGAATCATATTCAATTGAAGAATCGGTGGTAAATGCTTTCATTTGTTTATCAGATCCAGTTAGGTTACAAGAGTTAGAATTTCCTATTGATTTTAAAACACAATTTGGTATGGATATTAATATAAACAATATGTTGGATCTTAATATTTTATTTCATAAATTTAGTGATGATTCTGATGTTCAGGATGGTTTTAACTTATTTAGAATGATTCATCTTTTACCTTGGTATTCATTCGATGAACAAAATCATAATGTTGAAGTCTTACATCTAACAGGATCTGGTGCACATACAGCACCATTCAAGTTAATCAGCTCAATTTATGATATTAATTTTAAAAAAGTAGATAACGATACTGAAGTTAATCTTCATCAAGATTTCCATAAATTTTATGAGGATTTCAAGATCCAATTTGCAAAATGTTATTCTGTTAAGGAGAGATTCCTTAATACCGCAGAGATGATCACTTCTAATAAAAGAATTAATATAAACAGCCAAACTAAATCAAGAGATCTAAAAGATAATTTCCAGAAGTTCATTTGGAATAATGTTGATAGAGTATTAACTCCAATAATTGAAGGTTCTTCTAAATTTGGTCATGATTATTCATTTTCTGGTTTTGATGGTGCTACAGAATTCTATGATTTTTATGGTCAATCACACGATTTATATCCATTAGTGAAACCTTTAGAAGTAAATGCTCAGCCTGACTTCTATGCAACTGCTAAAATAACAAATCATAATGCAGATTTGGTTGATGTTCCAATTCTAACTGTTCAAATGAACAAAGTCAGTATATTTCCAGAATTATTTACCAGTAATCTTGAAAAATTTAAAAACATGAGGAAAAATTTAGTTGTTAATATGTTGGTTACAGGGTTACCATTTGTAGTCATCTCAGATTTAAAAATGACGGTGCTTCTTGAAATTGGTTTAGATTCTGTTGTTGATACAATTAAGAAATCTGGTACTGAGGAAATTGTTAAAGTAATTCATGTTAAATCAAAGGAAATCAAAATCAATGATACTAACCCAAAACAATTATTAACACCACAATTAGTCAGTTTAGCAAAACTTGGTTTTAAACTTACATATACAGAGAGGTTAAACTTTATTAAAAACTTGTTGCAAAAGGTTCAACTGCCGATTGAAGAATATGAAAATAAACTTGAACTAAATATATCAGGTGACACAAGCTTATCAATATCGTCAAATCATCTGAAATATACCAGTGGACCAGATTCAGGTATAAATTATGAAATTATTCAACATGGTGCATATCATCTAAATTCAGTTGGTAGTATTACCAAAGAGGATTATATCCGTATTTTTAAACCTAAAGATACTATTGCTTCATTGATTACTTCAAAAAAGATTATTCTAAAAATATTAGATTTAACACTATTAGAAAGTTTTTTCTACTTGGCAGTAGAAAACAGAGAATTTGATGGTTGTTTGGATAATGATGATTATGAAGAATATAATAAATTTGCTATGTTATGTTTTTTAAAAGAATTAAAAACAAATAAAATTATTCAAAATTATAATAAGAATAATCCACTAAAACAAATTAATTGTCCTAGATTTTCACAATCAGGAACTTGTTATATTAATACTCAAATTGGAATTCTAAATGGCTATTTCATGGCTTTTGAATATGTTGATGTTAGTAAAAAACCTCAAACTGATATTGACTATGGAAAAGGTGTTGAACAAATTAAATTATTAGGTGAATTAAATATTGACCATAATGATTTACATTCAGGTAATCTTTATATGACCGAAAATGGTGATTTTGGTATGTTGGATTTTGGTAGAGCTATACTTGGTAGTAGATATGTTGAGAAGGTTGCTCTTGGAAAGTTAGTAAGATACATGGATGATCAGAAAACTAACCAATAGGGTTCTGCTATTCTGCTATTTGTTTGTGATATTTATACTCCTATTTTTTAATTTTTAACATACATTTTATTCATGATACTTCACTCTATATACTATTCTTTTTCTTTTATATTATAATTAATTCCGTTATCGATATATTATTAAATTAAATCTGCAATTCTACATTTTCTAGATTTATTAATTTTTATTTCAGCTCGAAGGATATTGGCTATTATTGGGTAACAGAACATCATGAATTTTAAAACAGCTAAAACTGGAAACCCATGTACAACATCAAATGAAGCTTATAAAAAATAAGAATCAAATAAACGGGAGCATAGAATAAGTACTCCACAGTCAAAATAAACATCAAAATAAGATAAGATGAATTTAAATGGAAGAATTAAGAATATAAACAAAACAAGTTAAAACTTATGAACAAAGCTGGAAATAGGAATACAAGTTTAAATGAAAGGTATAAACAGATGATAGTTATGATGTATCTTGAAATGAATGATATTAAGTGGATAAATTCCGTTTTAAAGTCAAATAAAGAATTGTTTACGTAATCGCTTACGTAAGCACAACTAACTGTTTGCAAAGAACCATAAAAATTTCAAATCAAGAAAAGCGCAAGTGGTTTAGTGGTAAAATCCAACGTTGCCATCGTTGGGCCCCCGGTTCGATTCCGGGCTTGCGCAAGTTTACTTATTTTTTTTATTTTTTTTAATTTTTGGGTGCATGGCAGCATAAGTGTCACGCGCATTCTCAATTTCAGAATGTACACGTGTGTTATGCCTCGAACCTTGAATTTTTCAGTCAAGTAAATATTGAAAATTGATGATTTATATATATGTTTTCTAATGATTTATTTGGAAATAAATTAAATTATATTATATTATTCATCATTTATCATGTCATCAAGAACAGGGTTAGGATTGACGAATCTTTTGAAAAGATTTATTTCAACAACTTCATCAACATCATCAAGACAACTTATATCACCAGCATCAATTCCATATGTTGAATCTACTAGTCCATTAATACAAAAATCTCCAGAAGCAAGTAGATTGAGAAAAAGATTATTAGATAGAACTGGTTTAATAGGTATTAAAAGAGGTATGACTTGTTTTTATGATAATTTAGGTAATAAAATGCCTGCAACAATAATTGAAATTGATCAAGTTGAAGTTATATCAAATAAATCACTTAAAAAAAATGGATATTATGCAGTTCAATTAGGTTGTGGATTTAAACCAAAAAATCAAACAAAATCAATGTTAGGACATTTTGCAAAAGCTAAAATTTCACCAAAAAGAAAAATATGGGAATTTCAAGTTAAATCAAATTTAGGTTTATTACCATTAGGTAAAGAATTAAAAGCTGATCATTTTAAAATTGGTCAATTTGTTGATGTTATTTCAAAAACTAAAGGTAAAGGTTTTTCAGGTGTTATGAAAAGATGGAATTTCCATGGTTTAAAAGCAACACATGGTGTTTCTTTAGCTCATAGATCAGCTGGTTCAACTGGTATGAATACTTCACCTGCTAGAGTTTTACCAGGTAAAAAGATGGCAGGTCATTTAGGTGATGAATTAAATACTATTTTTAATTTAGAAGTTTTAGATGTTAATGCTGAAAAAGGTTATTTATTATTAAAAGGTTGTGTTTCTGGTTCAAATGGTTCATTTATTAAGATTAGAGATGCTTTAAAGAAACATGGTTCTCATTTAACTACAAGTCCTGTTAAAGAAGAATAATTTGTATATAAATAAATAATTTTAATTTACCTGTAAATATAAATAATTTAATTAATAATAATTTGCATAGACAATATTTTTTTTTCTTTAAACAAAAGGTAAGATATCTAAATGGAAAGCAAAAAGTGAAAAAAGCAAACAGTTTCTTATAAACACAATCCCTATGATGTGTATCAAAATAAAATGTAATATAATATAATCCAAATAATCAAAAAAGAATTAGCAAGAGTGAGACTAAAAGGCTAAAAGCAAATAAGAAAGATCAAGAACTGAAAAAGAAAAGCTAAATGGAAGCAGAGTAAGAAAAGAAAATGAAATAGAAAATAAAAAAATGGAATAGTAAACTATATAATTAAAAATATCAAAAAGTCATTTATTAGAAAGAAATAACACAAAAATAAAATAAAAATAAATTAATCCATTTCATGATTAATATGTTTTTGAACAACTTCATTAATTAAAGCCATTGGATAAGCAGGACCAAAACCATGACATTTTTCTTTACCTCTTAATTCATTCATTATACCAACAATATCTAATTTTGAATCATCATCTTCTTCTAAAGATTTACTCCAATCATTTAAATATTCCCAAACAGCAGAAACATTTAAAACTTGTTGATTTTCAATTTCATATCTTTTTGAATTTAAATCATTAATAGAATCTTTAGTTTTAAAATGAACATCAGGTTTATCAATAATATTTAAAATAAAATCTTCTTTTGTTTCTGGAATTGGAAATGAAAAACTTCCATTACATGTATTATCATTTTCAGTTGAAGAACCACCAAATGAATTATTATCATTTAAATTTGTATTTTTTTGTAATATTTGATTTTCCATACCTAAAATCATATTTTGTTTTTTTAATTCTTCTAAATTTTTTAATAATTTTACACGTTCTTTTTCAGAATTTGATAATTTTGCAGATAATTCTTTTAATTTTCCTTCTTTTCTTTCTCTAAAAGCTCTTTGAGCAGCTCTATTTTGAGCTTTTCTACGTTCATATAATTCTTCTTCAGATAATTGTGGCATTAAACTTTGATCATTTTGAATTTGATTATCAGAATTTGGTGATAATGAAGAACTTGTATTATTTTTTTTAATTATTGGCTGTTGTTGTTGTTGTGAAGATAAAGTATCATTTATAACTTTTTCCATTTGATTACAATCATCAATAGTTATATCTTTAGTTTGTTGTTGTAAATGAGAAGATAAATTTTCGGTTGTTAACATTAAACCTTCATTTGGAGTATTTGAAGTTGAAGATTGTGAATGAGGTTGAGATTGATTATAAGATGAGAAAACTGAATTACTAGTAGTATTTGAATTATTATTTTGATTTTGTAATTGTAATTGTTGATATAATTGTGGATAATTTTGATTATCAGATATTGATTGCTGTTGCTGTTGCTGTTGTTGTTGTTGTTGTTGTTGTTGAGGATTCATCAAGTAGTTGTTATATTGGTTTTGAGCAGGACCATGGGAATAGGAGTCCCAGAATTCGTTTGAAGAGACATTCATTATGGATAAGATGGATTAATAGGTAGTTTTGTGGTAATAAAGTGAATAAACTAGGATTCATCAATTTAAGGAAACGACACAACTTTTTTCTTGTATTTAGTGGTGCAGAGATTAGTTTATTTCTTCTTATTAAGAACATGATATCGAAGATGAAGAAGCTAGTGTTAAATTATTAAGAAAATTATTATCTAGAGAAACAGAAATTGTTGAATCAGAAGAAGAAGTGATTAATAGATATGAATTATGGGTTATGTGTTCGTATAATATCTCTTAGATAAAGATATTGAAAGTACTAGTGAAAAGATTCATAAAATTCCAAAAGTTTATAGAATCTTACCAAGATTTCCAATTGCAGTTATTATATTATGTAATTTATGTTTATCATTTGCAGAGATTGGAATTACTAAATTATTTGGGACTGTAATGTCATTACTTGTTGGATTATTCATTTATGAATTAATGGTTGCAAATGCATTTGCTTGTAGCCTTGTAATCAACAAGAACTTGAAGAATTGATAAGTGATCCTGATTCTTGTATTTTATAATATTATTCTTAGTTTAGGACCTTTAGGTTAAATTTTAATTTGTATTAAATAAAGGTTACGTTTCTGGATCTTAAGCCCCATCGAAAGAAAGATCAACACTTGAGGTTCACTTGAATACTGCTCTCTTATTGGCCAATAGCCTTGAATCCACCCAAATTGATTGTATTTCGTAAATAAGGGCAATAGAATCAAATGAATCTAACTGTTAAACTGTAGTTAACGTACTATAGGTACTAATCCAGTAATCCAGTAATCCAGTAATCCAGGAAATACCCCTATCTGCCCTTACAATCCATTTCACTCCAACTCTCCAACCACCAACTCCATCCACTCCATTCCAACTCTCCTACCAATCCAACCTACCATCTCCATCCTCTACCACCATCCAGTGGTATCCACCATCTATACCAACCTCCATCCAACTCAGCCATCAAACAGCACAATCACGCTTATAACTCCAAAACACCTCTGCACCGCTCTCTAAGTGGGCTGAAAGAAAGAAGAACAGAAGAACAGATGGCCTTTCCCTATTCCTAGTTCCCTGTTTTTTATCTTCTGGTTCATATTCATCTTCATTAATATCAATTTAATACTTATCACAACATACTCTCTTCATCTTCAAATCAATTCATTCAAATATGGCAGGAAGACATAATAATCAAAGTGCTTTCCGTATAGAGGATGATGATGATGATGATAATCAACCTATCAATTTATTAGATTTAGATGACCCTTTACCAACTTCAAATACTACAAATACTATAAATACTTCAAATCGACAGCCCATATCCAATTTACAACATCTTTCTCATATTCAACAATCAAATCAACAACAACAACCAAGACAATCAAATGAATCTTTAAGATATTATGATCCATTTAATGATTCAAATAATAATTTACCTTATAATGATCCTTATTTACATGATGATATAACTAAATCAACAACTTCAAATATAAATAGAAATCCAAACCCTTTTCATGATACTTTAAATCAATCTTCTGATGATGAAATATTTACTGATGATAATGGATTATCTGAATTGGATTATCAAAGATCCCAACAACAACAACATCAACAACAAACTCATTCAAGACATGATAAATCAAAAGGTATACGAGGTGTTTACAATCAACTTAAAGATACACTAGGTATGGGTAATTATGGCGATATAAGTTCAAGAAAACATGCTTCAAATGATCCTTATGATGATATAATTCATGATAATAGACCTCCACCTGATCGTGATATAGGTGATAATTTAAGACAAATGTTTGATATTAGAAGATTATTTAAGAAAAATCAAACTGAAGATGATAATTCTCCAAGAATTATTCATTTAAATGATCCAACTACAAATCATTCTTTAGGTTATTTAGATAATCATATTTCAACAACAAAATATAATTTCTTTACTTTTGTTCCTAAATTTTTATTTGAACAATTTTCAAAATATGCTAATTTATTTTTCCTTTTCACTTCTATTATTCAACAAGTTCCAAATGTCACCCCAACTAATAGATATACAACAATTGGTACTTTAATGGTTGTTTTATTTGTTTCTGCTGTTAAAGAAATTTCTGAAGATTTAAAAAGAAATACTTCTGATAATGAATTAAATAAATCAAGAGTTGATGTGTTAGATATTGCTTCAGGTCAATATATTTCTCAAAGATGGATTAATGTTAAAGTTGGTGATATATTAAGAGTTAAAAATAGTGAACCTTTACCTTGTGATTTAATTATTTTATCTTCTTCAGAACCTGAAGGTTTATGTTATATTGAAACTGCTAATCTTGATGGTGAAACTAATTTAAAAATTAAACAAGCTAAAGAAGATACTGCTCATTTAATGTCTCCACAAGAATTAGTTTCATGTCAAGGTAAAATTTTAAGTGAAAAACCAAATTCTTCTTTATATACTTATGAAGGTACTTTATTTTTAAATGGTAGAGAAATTCCTTTAAATCCAGAACAAATGTTATTAAGAGGTGCAAATTTAAGAAATACTCAATGGATTCAAGGTATTGTTATTTTTACAGGTCATGAAACTAAATTAATGAGAAATGCAACTGCAACTCCAATTAAAACAACTGATGTTGAAAGAATTATTAATTTACAAGTTATTGCATTATTTGGTATTTTAATTACTTTATCAATTGTTTCTTCATTAGGTGATGTTTTAAATTTAATCATTAGTAATAAATCATTAGGTTATTTACAATTAGAAAACTATAATAAAGCTAAATTATTCTTTCAAGATATTTTAACTTATTGGATTTTATTTTCAAATTTAGTTCCAATTTCTTTATTTGTTTCAGTTGAAATTATTAAATATTATCAAGCTTATTTAATTGCATCTGATTTAGATATGTATTATGAAGAAACTGATACTCCAACTGTTGTTAGAACTTCTTCATTAGTTGAAGAATTAGGTCAAATTGAATATATTTTTTCTGATAAAACTGGTACATTAACATGTAATATTATGGAATTTAAAACTTGTTCAATTGGTGGTAGATGTTACATTCAAGAAATACCAGAAGATAAACAAGCTGCTGTAGTTGATGGAATTGAAATGGGTTATCATACTTTTAATCAATTAGAAAGTGATAAATTAACAAGTAGAAACTCTCATGTAATTGATGAATTTTTAACTTTATTAGCTGCATGTCATACTGTTATTCCTGAAACTCTTGAAGATGGTTCAATTAAATATCAAGCTGCTTCACCTGATGAAGGTGCATTAGTTGATGGTGCTGCATTATTAGGTTATAAATTTCATACTAGAAAACCTTCAAGTATTACAATGACTGTTGATGGTAAAGATTTAACTTATGAATTATTAAATATTTGTGAATTCAATTCAACAAGAAAAAGAATGAGTGCAATTTTTAGATGTCCAGATGGTTCAATTAGATTATATGTTAAAGGTGCAGATACTGTTATTTTATCAAGATTATCAGAAAATAATGAATTTGTTGATGCAACTACTAAACATTTAGAAGATTTCGCAGTTGAAGGTTTAAGAACTTTATGTGTTGCAACAAGAGTTATTCCTGAAGAAGAATATTTAGCTTGGAATAAAACTTATGAAAAAGCTTCAGTTTCATTAGAAAATAGAGCTGATAAATTAGATGAAGCTGCTGAATTAATTGAAAAAGATTTATTTTTATTAGGTGCAACTGCAATTGAAGATAAATTACAAGATGGTGTTCCAGATACAATTAGTATTTTACAAGAGGCTGGTATTAAAGTTTGGGTTTTAACTGGTGATAGACAAGAAACTGCAATTAATATTGGTATGTCATGTAAATTATTAAGTGAAGAAATGAATTTATTAATTGTTAATGAAGATACAAAAGAAGCTACAAGAGATAATATTAATGATAAACTGAACGTTCTGGCTTCCAATAAATTATCTGAAGATGATATTAATTCATTAGCTTTAGTTATTGATGGTAAATCATTAGGTTTTGCTTTAGAAGAAGATGTTGAAGATTCATTATTAGAATTAGCAGTTATGTGTAAAGCAGTTATTTGTTGTAGAGTTTCTCCTTTACAAAAAGCTTTAGTTGTTAAGCTGGTTAAAAGAAAAAGAAAAGCTTTATTATTAGCAATTGGTGATGGTGCAAATGATGTTTCAATGATTCAAGCTGCTCATGTTGGTGTTGGTATTAGTGGTATGGAAGGTATGCAAGCTGCTAGATCTGCTGATTTTGCCATTGGACAATTTAAATATTTAAAAAAATTATTATTAGTTCATGGTTCTTGGTCATATCAAAGAATTTCTTTATCAATTCTTTATTCATTTTATAAGAATATTACATTATATATGTGTCAGTTTTGGTATGTTTTCTCAAATGGTTTTAGTGGTCAATCAATGGTTGAATCTTGGACATTAACATTTTATAATGTTATCTTTTTAGTTTTACCACCTTTTGTTCTTGGTATCTTTGATCAATATATTAGTTCAAAAATGTTATTACAATATCCTCATCTATATCAAATTGGTCAAAAAGGATCTTTTTTTAATGTTGAAATTTTTTGGTCATGGGCAGTTAATGGATTTTATCATAGTGCTATAATTTATATTGCATCAATTAATATTTATAAATATGGTAATCAATTATCAGGTGGTGTTATAGCAGATCATTGGGCATTTGGTGTCACAGTTTATACTATTTGTTTTATTACATCATTAGGTAAAGCAGCATTAATTTCATCACAATGGACTAAATTTACATTAATTGCAATTCCTGGTTCATTAGCAGTTTGGTTAGTGTTTTTCCCAGTTTATGCTATTGTTGCACCAAAAATTTCAGTTTCTAAAGAATATTGGGGTATTGAAAGTCATGTTTATGGATCAGCAGTTTATTGGACAACAATTATTATAATACCAATGATGTGTTTATTAAGAGATTTATTATGGAAATATTATAAAAGAACATGGAATCCTGAATTTTATCATAGAGTTCAAAAGATTCAAAAATATCAAATTCAAGAACATAAACCTAGATTTTCATCATTTCAAAAAACTATTAGAAAAGTTAGACAAGTTCATAGAATGAGAAAACAAAGAGGTTTTGCATTTTCTCAAGTTGAAGGTCAAGAAAGTATTGTTAGAAAATATGATACTACAAAGAGAAGAGGTACATTTGGTGAATTAGAATAATTGAATTCTTATTTTAATATATCTTCTTCTGTCTTACTTATAACTCTATTCTATATTATAATTTAAAATTTTTTGTTTTTGATTTGTCTTTTCATTATTATTTGTTTTATTATTCCTATTTATATTACCATGTTTTTTGTATAATGCTTTAACTTAATTTCAAAATACTTTACTTTATGTTCTATTACGGTACTAGATGATACATGTAATATTGTATTTATACAATATTCAAATAATTGGATCTATTACATGCAGTTAATTAATTAAGAAAATAACTAGAATAAACTATATTAATAAAACAATGATATATAAGAAATTAAATAACAAAGTAGAATAAACCTAGTTAACTAAAGCAGAAGCAGTAGCAGATTCGTATTTCCAGGTTGGTGGTAAAACAGCAACAGTTCTGTAGTATCTAGCTAATCTGTGGATTCTTGATTCAATTAAAATTAATCTGAATTTAGAATCTTTATCTTTTCTGTTTCTTTCTAAATGTTTTCTAACTGAAACAGCTTTTTTAATTAAGTAGTATAAATCTTCTGGAATTTCTGGAGCTAAACCATTTGATTTTAAAATTCTTAATAATTTGTTACCAGTGACAACTTTAGCTTGGTTAACACCATGAGCATCTCTTAAGATAACACCAATTTGAGATGGAGTTAAACCTTTTCTAGCATACTTGATGACTTGTTCAACAACAGCATCTGATGATAATTTGAACCATGATGGAACATTTCTTGAATATGGGATGGCTGATGAAGACATACCCTTACCCTAAATTAAATGAATCAAAAAGTAGATTCAATGTTAGTAATTTGAGAAAAAAAAAATGTCTTGTACTTTACCAATACAATATTTTCATCAAAATTGGTATCGCTCAGCATATATGATCTAACCTAGATAAAGAATGTAAAAGTGAGAACTTAAGCAATTGAATCAACTAATAAAATTATTAAAATGAAAAGTTTTTTAGAATTTATTGAAATGATAGACTAATAAAACATAGAGCTAATCATGATATCACTCATGTAGTTCAATATGTTTCATCAGTAGTATTTCTCTAAAATGATTTTCAAATTTATTAAATAACACTTTAATAGTTTCATCAAGGATGCAAAAATTCAATCACAATTCAATACCTGAAAGATCCACCGAAATCGACCCTAATTTTGTTCTGTATTCGTAGCATTTTCTGATATTGAAGAGATACACACGCTACTGTGCATTCTACCCATTTTGAATAATAATAATTTGTTAGTTGTTTGAACGTGTGGTGGTTTATCAAGAAAGAACAAGTACACCAGTAATCAAGATTATTCAAGTTGAAAAGTTTTTTGAAAATACGCAGCGATTTTTCCAGGCTGTGCATTTGCGTAGTCACGTGCGTGGTCACGTGCAGCGAGGGTTAAGCCCTCTCCTATGATACAGTACGGTATAGATAAAATACATGTAAACCATTAGAAATAAACAACAATTAAGACTATAAATGAAACCAAATGACCTAACAAACATCAAAACAATGAAAAAACAAAATCGATTAACAAAAACAGGGAGTAGTAATGAAACAAGCGTATTCATAATGAATGAATTATCAAAAGTATGGTATTAAAATTCATTTAATCAATTGAACTCAAATAATAAAATAACCAATTAATAGAATACATCTTACAATCATCTTATGACATAGGATATGAATAAAATAATTATAATGAAATCTATATTTATATGGAGATAAATGAATATCAAATAGTAAATATATTAGATTATTTAGTAATTTCATCAACTAAAGTTTCAAAATCTTCTTCATCATCAATTTCAACAAATTTATTAGGACTTATTTTATCTTTAAATAATTCTAAACAACCAGCATATAACATTTTAGATTCTTGTTTTGAAGTTGAAGGTCTATAATAAACTAAAACTAATGGATTTATCTTTCTACCATCTTTTGAATCATATGGATAACTTAAAACTATATATCTTGGAGTATTATCTGGTAATTCATCAATTAATGAATCAATTGAATCAATTGGATCTTCATCTGGTTCTTCATATGTGATTTCAAATGTTTTTGGATTAATTGAATAAATTTGAGCTTCCATGGATTTAGCTCTAGCACTTGATAATCTAAACTTACGCAATTTTTGTATAGTTTCTGTTGGGAATTGATATAATGCTTGAGACATGATGAATTGTATTTAACTATATATGGATGTAGAGCATGTATAATTGGAGTATGGTTGTTATTTAAACAGCTGCTCAACAATAATGAACTCTACCGATAAACGATAAGCCAGAAAGTTTGTGAGCGTGCTCAATTTTAATTGATATTCTGTTTATTTCCTAACTTTATACAAGATATACTATAAACTAAATCATAATAAAAGATAAATGTTAAAATAAATTAAGTTTAATGAATAAATGAAATAATTACCAAGAATCAAATAATTAATTTACATGGAAAACAAATTTAAAACAAACTTATAAAATTATTCTATAAAAAAAAAGTATAGATTATACAGTAGCTATACTATGAAAATTCAACAATTGGATAAGGAATCAAAATTCTATTTAATTTTGAAATACAAAAGAATCTATCTTTATTCAAAACATTAAAATTATTCAATTCATTAATTAAATTAGAATGAAAACTATCATTTATATCATCAAATGATTTAGCACAACAATATCCAATACAATTAAACAATTCACTTACTTTAACATTATTTTTAAAAACTTTAATTTCAACACTAATTGATTTTTTCAAATGAATAATTTTTTTAAATTGATTATCAATAAAATCTTCTTCAATTAAAATTTCAAAATATTCATTACTTAAAGTAATATCATTGTTATTCCAATTTGAATTTGTAATATGAGTTAATTGTGCATAAGTTGTAGTTGTATCATTAATTTCAGATCTTAAAGTTGGAAATCCAATTAATTTTAATTTCAATGATTGAATTCTTAAAGGAATAAGATTTCCAACTAAATTAGTAAACCTTGGACCATTTTTAACATCATCAGTGCTCCATATCAATGTTACAAAAGGTGTTGTTTTCAACGTTCTACTTATATCTGATTTAAATTTAGGAGTATATTTTGTAACTATTAATTGACTTAAATTATTAGGGAATTTTTCAATTTCTTTGTTAATTTCACAACTATCCAAAGAAATATATTTGGTAGTTGAAGGTAATTGATTAAATGTAATAGAATCTAATGAAATATTCTTAAAATATATTTTTCTTAATTTAGTTAATTTTAAAAAATTAAATTTTAAATATTTTGGTTCAATTCTAAAAGGCAGATAATTATATGATTTAAAATGAATAGCAATAATTTCAATTGAATCATTAATAAAATCAGGAATTATAGGCATTGAAGTATGTAAAGATCCACATTGATATAAATAAAGTTCTTTTAAATTTTTAAAATCAGGTAATGATTTAATACATATTGGATCACTAGATAATGATATATCCATTTTTGAAAAACAATAATTAATATCAGAATCAGAGACAAAATGTTCATATTTATTATAATGTGAAACAGTAGCTGAACATAAATGTGATCCCATTGAAACAAATTCAACTTTTAAATTTGGATAATCTTTCAATAAACTTTTAAATCTTGAAATTGCAATATTTGAATTATTATTATTTGATGATGTTAATATGAATTCATATAAAAATGAAATGGATTCTAAAATTGGACAGAATTTAATAAATTGTGTAATATTATCTATAAATTTAGTTGAAAATAATTCAAAAATTGAAGTATTGATTTTTTTAATTGTACAAATTTCATTTAAAGAAGATAATGAATCTTTAAAAATATTTGTACTAGAGAAAAATAAAGATGATGTTAGTATACCAGGATTTCTTCTATCAATGATAAGTGTTTTAGCAAATGGGGTGGATGAAGCTAATTCATATTGACCTTCAAAAGAAACATTATTCCAATAATATGTTCTTGAACTTAAATTTCTAAGATCTTGAAAAAAAGAATTAAATCTCTTATTTTTTAATGACATGAATTCAACTAAAGTTATAAAATCATTAGTAGTAAGAGGAAATCGTGGAAATTCTTTAAATATTAATTCTGATTTCTTGTTCATAAAATTAGTTGGAGTTAATCCAACAAGATGATAAATAAGATTAAGTGAAGATAATCTATTAAGTACCAAATCAATCAACACCTGAAATTCTTTTTTCTGATTAATTAAAGGAATCAAATCAATAATATCTTTAATACTTAAAACTTCAAACATTATAGTCTCCCAAATTTTAAATTTAACATCAATTACCAAATCAAAAGTCATCATTATCTTATTGAACATATTAAACAAAACAGTTGAATTATCAAAAACATCTTTAGTTAAAGTGATATAATTTGTTACCTGGATTGTCTTATCAGTATGAACGTTATCATCTGATTTATTTCTTAAATATAAAATTGAATTACCAATATTTTGATTTTGATTTTGATTTTGAACTTGAACTTGTTGCATGCTTCAAATTGAGTCAATTGATGGTATTTTTTTAGTAAAATATCCTAAAAGTAATATCAACTCCATCATGATAAGAGTGACATTCAGATTGAACCTTTCTAAGTTGTCGATTGTATAGAAGAAAAGAGGTTTATCTGAATCTCATGATGAATCAAAATTGAAAGGGGTTGTCGGAAATCACACCGGTGCACCACGTAGCAGTGGGAGCAGAATTCAGTGGATTTATTTCACTTGATTCTCTTTATTTGGTGGATGAACTGGGTCTGATCAATTTATATTGTTTGGATTTTAAGTTGATTGAAGAAGAAAGATAGGGTTAAGTTGCTGATGAAAGTTAAAAGTGTAGGAAAAAATCGTACAGGTAATCTAATTTGATGTTTGTAAAGACTTACTTCAAGAATTGTAATTTAAATGATCCAGTAATCACTTAAAACCTGGGTATTGTTTTTTTCTTTACTATTATTGAATGTTAAATTTGCTAGAAGGGTATTTATTCAGAATGTCTGTTGTAAGTTGAAACTATAAACCTAACTCGTATAAATGGACTTCATTAAAACAAGAAGATAATTTTCAACTGAATCAAATGATTACGACCTTCATGTAACTGTAATTCTATAATTAAAAAAAATTGAGTACGTTATCAATCAATTCAAAATAAAAAATAAAAATTATTCAATTAATATAGAGTGAAAAAAAAAAAAATAGAAAAAATTCAACGAATCAAAGACAGAAAGGTAATATAAGTAAATATCCAACAATTAACAATAGACGAGAAAAATCAAATTAAAAAAACAAACTTAAAAAACTAGAGTAATTATCGAAAAAAAAAAACAATATAAACAAAAAGCTAGGAAGAATAACTTATAAGTATAATTTAAACAATTTAAAAAATTTCAATATAAATGAAAACAAATTAATTCAATCCAGCTAATTCAGCTTCTTCTTCAGCAGTTGCTCTTTTCTTTAAAACTAAATCATGACCAGTAACTCTTTTATAAATATCTTTAACATCATCAGTAGTTGTTTCAAAATGAGATGAAGGATCATAAGATTTTGAAATAAAAATATTATCTTTTGAACCATCATCTAAAGGTTCAAATAAATCAGCTAAACCCATTAAAACATCTTTAGTTGGACCAATAATTTTAAAAGCAGGTTCTAATTCTAAATGTGGTTTATCAGTTTCAACAATTGTTGAAATAATTGCTAAATAATAACCTTTACCAGCAATATTATGAGTATTTGAAATAACAGCAATATAAATATCATTTTTACGATCAACTTGATTTTGTGGAATAATAATTTGAGCAGAATCAGCATCATTTGTATTTGGAATTGGATGATCTAAAATACACATTGCTCTAATAACTTTTTGACCAGTTTTTTTCACTTTTTCAGGGAAATAAGTTGGATCAGCAATAACTATTGGAGCTTTAGCAGTACCTTCTTTTGTTTTAACACCTTCAAATTTACCATCTTTATCATAAAAAAATTCATCAATTGGAGTATCTAACATAAATGTACCACCATAAATTGCAGATAATCTAGCAAAACCTTGAGGTAATTCACCTAAACCATATAAAGGATAAATATAAGGAGATTTACCATATCTTGCAACAGAACTTATATATAACATAATTCTATCATAAGATTCTCTAATTGGTAATTTTAAATAATTATCATTTGGCCATAAAGCCATTGCATGACCAATAAAATCTTTTGTACCTCTTTCTAAACCATATTTAGTATATAATTCATCCATTAAATTTTTATCAAAATCAAAACCAGCATGAGTTGAAATTTTATCTTCTTGATAATTAACAATAAAATCTAAAAATGTTTTCATTCTTCTTTTTTCAAAAAAACCCATTAATGGAGAAGAAATTGCTTCAGCAGCATTTGAAGGAACTTTAGCAATTTTACCAGCTCTATAAACAAATGAACCACTAATTTGTTTAAATTCCATATAACGAGTAACTTCAGTATGAACTAAAATATTTGTTAATTCACCATTAGACATTAAGAATTTTGGAATTAAATCAACACACCAATCTCTATCTCTACCGAATTGATCTTCATAAGCTTTAGAAGGTTTAAATTTTTTATATAATTGAGTTAAATTTAAAGAAGCACTTTCACCACCATAATAATCTTGTTTATCAATATGTAAAACTTTCTTGCCATCGATTGATAATAAACCAGATAAGATACACTCAGATAAACCTGTACCTAAGACAATAACATCATAATTTTCATCCATGATTGATTAATAGTAGTTAAGATAATTGTAATTGAATTGACTTGAATTCTAGGAAACAGAAGAGAAAGTAGTATTTACAGCTAGCTGTTTAATTGTTTTGTTAAACAGATTTCAAAAATCGTTTAAAATTCGCACACAGAAGAAGACGCCTTTAACTATGGGGATTGCTATTCTGGCCTGGTTGGTGGTGTTTATGGTGTATTTGGGTGCTTTGAATATATGGAAGGGTTACAGGGTGATAGAATGGAGAAGATTGGCTGGTTTTGGGAGAAGAAGGGGAAAGATTTGGTTACATTTAGGGTGAATTATCAATACAATTACATGTAAATAAATTAAATAGTATAGTAAATCAATAAAATTAAATTAAAACAATTAAAACAATTCAAATAAATAAATTAAACAAATCCTATAAATGATCAATATTTAATTTTTCATGTTTAAAAACTCTAACTCCACCACCACCAAGATAATCACCAACAACATGTCCATCACCTCTTAATTGATAATAATAACAAACTAAACCTTCTAATCCAACAGGACCTCTAGCATGTATTTTATTAGTTGAAATACCAACTTCAGTACCAAATCCATATCTAAATCCATCTGCAAATCTAGTTGAACAATTCCAATAAACTCCTGATGAATCAATACCTTGTAAAAACTTTTCTGCAATTTCTTTATTTTCAGTTATAATACAATCAGTATGTTTTGATGAATGTGAATTAATATGAATCATTGCATTATTAACTGAATCAATTGATTTAATTGCTATATCAAATGATAAGAATTCTTTATTAAAATCTTCTTCAGTTGCTTCAACAAAATAATTTGAATATTTATTTAATAATAATTCATTTGGTAAATTATTTAATAAATCTTTAGTTAAATGACAAGTAACTTTATTTTCAACTAAAGTTTTTAAAATTTCAATATATTTAATTGATGAATCATTTTTAATTAAATTTTCATTAATTAATAAAGTTTCAACAGCATTACAACCAGCTGGATAATTTGTTTTTGCATCAATTATAATTTTTTTAGTTTTATCTAAATCAGCAAATTCATCAATATAAATTGAACAAATACCATCAGCATGACCTAAAACTGGAATTTTTGTATTATCTTTAATATTTTTAACTAATTCATTTGAACCTCTTGGAATAACTAAATCAATAAATTTATCTTGATTTAATAATTCAGAAACTTCACCTCTTGTACTAATTAATTGAATTGAACCATCTGGAACATCAGTTTCATTAATTATAATTTCATTTATAATTTTAGCCATTGCCTTAAATGTTTCAATTGATTCTTTACCACCTTTTAAAATAGCAGAATTACCTGATTTAATAGCTAAAGCAGTTATATTTGCAATAACTTCAGGTCTACTTTCAAAGATGATTAATAAAACACCAACTGGACAAGTTAATCTATATAAATTTAATCCATCATCTAATTTAGTTGATAAAGTAATTTTATTTAATGGATCATTTAATTTTGCAACATCTAATATACCATTACACATTGAATCAAATTTATCATTTTTTGATAAATCTAATCTTTTAATTAAAGATTCAGATAAATTATTTTTAATTGCATTATTCATATCAATTTGATTTGCTTTTAATATTTCATCTTTTTTATTTTCTAAACCAATTTTAATTTTTTCTAATGCTAAAGATCTTTGATCATTTGAAAGTGTTTTTAAAATAGTTGAAGCTAAATGAGCATTTCTTGCAATTTCTTCAGCCATAATGTGATTGTAATTTATTGAATTTATTGAATTTATTGAATTTATTGAATTTATTGAATTTATTTGTATTTTCACTGTTATTTCAAGAACTTTCTGGGGTAAAGATATCTTTTTTTCTTTCAAACCAACTAATTTTTCAAGAAATCAGTCAATCGCGTCGATCGTACTTTTTGCAGAATCGTCGCGTCGACCAAAGGTTGAACTTTTTTTTTCATTTTTTAACTTCTTCAACAACTCTTATATTTCTTCCCATGAATTAGGGATAACTATAACTCATATATAGTAACCAATATGCCCAGTTATATTTGGAGCAGCTAGTCAAATTTAATTTCAATGAATCAATTTAACGGCATTTCAATGAGATGATTGCTTAATATACGTTAATTTATAACTATAACTTAATTATAAAAATCAAGTCACACTATAGCTAGCTCTACCCAATTCATAACTAAATAAAACAATCCCCCAGATATCGATTAATTATAGAAATTATGTCAAACGTATTACTTAGAAATTCAAATGAATATTACCTTTAAATTTGGTATCTGGAACGTATCAAATATTTAAGAGTTTAAGCAATCAATAAAACACACAAGTAAAACAATTATAACAATTTAACAACTCATCAATCACAATTGAACAGCTAGCTATCATTAAAACAGTAATATAGTATAATTGAGATTATTTTTCAAATAATTCTAATTCTGATAACATAATTGCTACTAAAAACACGTTTATTATTTTATTATAACCCCTTAAGTTCTTAACCTACAAATACGTCAAAAGGACCCTTGAATTTAAAGCATTTAATTATCAAAAAAATTTAAAAAAAGTTGGGATTAAATTAAATCACAACTTTACAACAAATTCACAAGCCACCATCATGAATCAGATTAGTGAACCATGTGTTAATTCGTGTTGCAACATATGTAATTTTAAGCCTGTACGTATAGTAGAATTAAGCAATTAATTAATCAAGTCCCAAATTCTTCAAGACTACAAGTCCCTTGATTCTTGATTGAAGCTGTCTGTACGTTACTTAATTAATTAATTAAAGCGTGTATATGTACGTGTTTATGATATCAATCAATCAATATATCAATTTGAATCAATATAGATAAGAGTTCACCTAAATTAATCAATTATTATTAATTGATTCTTTAAATTCTTTAGATTCTTTAATTTGGATTCAAATGGTCGATGACTCGTTGATGAGATGAGATACAGAGAAATCCTTGATTTTCTCTCCCATGCTTATATAAAACTCCACAATTTCACTTGATTAATTCGTATTGAAACGATCCAGCAATGCGTTAATAGCATATAACTTTCACCTATGCTTGCTATCTATAGTCAGTTTTTCTTATTTACATATTCTTGAACTCTAGCTATCATACATATACAGACAGAACGTAAGGGTCCTATATAGCTTTAGCTCTTCTCTAGCTCATTCTCATTCAAATCCCAGAAGATTCTAGAATCTAGGCTATAGCCAAGAAGGCGGTGTAAACGATAAAATCCGGACACCAGATCTTCTAATCGAAGTTTTTTCCCAATTCGGGGTTAATTGAATTACCCAATTCAGACATTTTCCCGCCGCTCATCTCTCTTACTGTGCCACAATCTTAAATTTATTTATTTTAAGAAATTTTAATCTTCGAATTGCATGAATTGCGCTCTGTGATAAAATCATCGAGTTAAAGGCCATTCATTTCTTTCACAATTTGCCTATAGTTAATGTTAAAAAAATTTAGTAATTTATCATCCAGTTACATTTAAGTTGACTGTAACTCAAAGATTTAAACTGAATTGTCTTATAATTGTGGGGGATAATACAACTTTTACAAGGGACCACAGGGACTTGCTTATAAATTTACGCGCGTACGCGCCTCTCTTGCTTAACCTTTTTTTTTCTTCCCCCATAAAAAAAAAAACTATTTTTAGTACCACGCTAAAAAACACGCAGTGACTCGTGATAAGCAGGAAATTAGATAAGACTTTCTTTTTTTCGACTTTTTATACGTGATTTTTTATACACGTGATTTTTCTACCGTTTTTGATGAAATGAAACCAAAGGAGAATTTTTATTTTAAATCCCTCCTTTGAATATCAATATCTTGAATATACTGAATACAGCTATATATAGCAGAGAGGTAATAAGACAACTTCAATTATCACATAAAACATATCAACAAAACCTACAAACTTAAAAATCAAGCTAATGATCAAGCATCAAGCTATTTAGTACGTAGACCTCCTAAAAGATTCAGGCGGGCCACTCACCACTGTCACCAGGCCTAATAAATTTATTCCGGCCGGCTGGCCAGCGCCAGCGCGTTTTGACTCCGGCCCACCCATGTACCTGCAACCAGCGGGCAGCGTCCAGTCATCACCTTCCGATAGCGAGCGCGCCACCAGGCAGATCCCCCGACGTGCCTCAGCAAAAAGGAAAGCCGCAACTTCCGTTTCGGGCTAAATTGGGTTGCCATCCCATCTTCTTCCGATTTTTTTAATTTTTTCATAAATTTTTTTTTTTGCTGTATTTAAAGACCTCAATTCCCACTTTTAATACATTTCTTTAACCATCACTTCAGTTCTTCTTCTTTTCTCTCATACATAGTTATCTTATTAAGCACTCGTTTAAAAAACTTATATCCACTTACACATATTATTAACAATGCAATTCTCTAAAATCATCGTCTCTTTAGCTGCTTTAACTGCTGTCCAAGCTGCCAACAACTCTACTGAATCCACATCTGTTTCCACTGCTGGTGCCAATGTCAATGCCTATGGTTCAATTGCTTTAGGTGCTGGTTTAGCTGCTGCTTTAGCTTTATTCTAAGTTTATTAATTTAGCTCTTTTTGATATCATAATATATATAATATAATTTAACAAATATACAAATATAATATAATAGAAATTCCTAATTAATTATTATGCTTTAGAATTCTTCTTTTTCAACTTGCTATAACTTCAATAGTTTTATTAATATTTTAATTTTAACAATAAGTTTTAATTACTATTACCCTTTTTTTAATGTACAACTTTTCTTCTGTGTTTTTATTTATTTTCTTTTACTTTTTCATTATTACTTCAACTTATTAAAGTTGTTTGGGTGTTTTCACTTCATACTCCTTTTTATATTTTTAATTTAATACTCGCCTTTTTATATTAAAATTTACTTGATCATGTATATGATAATGATTATCAGATTATAAATTGTAGTCCTGTAATTGGTTAATTGCGTGGTGAATTAATGGTTCCTGATTGTTGATGTTTTCTGTTTTCCGTGAAGGGAACATGAAGAGATAAAGTTAATTTGAAAGCTTAAACTCAGCTTTTCTCTTTCCCTTAATTTTTTTGAATTCTTCTTCACTATTCTATTAATTCTAAGC
>JAJLSG010000296.1:0-55241 GCA_030567495.1 Ambrosiozyma neoplatypodis | reverse complement strand
AGTCTTACAGAGCTTACAGTGTTAATTATTAATTTGTATTAAGTCAACTATAGGATATATCTATACCTCTAATCCTTGTTTAATACGTCTATCTTGTCTGCGCCTCAGTACAGCATCACTCTTATAAATCAACATATAAACAACAACCATCCCAACTAAACCAATACAACTCATAAATGTATATGTACCACCTAATGTCATCTTACTATTCATCTTGGTTAAACAACTAACAAATATAGCAGACATACCACATCTGAAAAAATTATTTAATGATGTTGCTGATCCTGATTTCTCTGGATATAAATCAACTAATATCGTTGATGCAACTGTTAATGGATACATACAACCAAATGATAAGAAAAATGTAGATATTAAAATTGGTACAATACTAACATGTTTATCAAAACACCATCCAAATACTATAGTAAAACAAATCGTTATACCTGATGGTATTGCAAATAATCCTAATCTTGCTTTAATTATATTAAATGGTGGAATTGATCCATCATAATTTGAAAATTTATTATTATATTCTTTTTTCATTGATTTATATTTATAATCTAATAATTTACCTGATAATACTGTACCAATTATAGTTGCAAATCCAGTTGCAAAAAAACATAACCCAATCTTTAATGTTGAATATCCATAATCTTGTGCCAAAACAATTGATGTTGTAGCTGATGATATTGTCCATGTTGAAAATAATAATGATGTAGGTAATAAACAACATGTAACTTCAGGTTCTAAAATTAATAAAAATGTATTTAATGGATTAAATGAATGAATAAATTCTTCTTCAATTGAATCTTTATTTAATTCATGATTCAGTTTCTTTTTAATTGATTTTAAATAAATTAAATATGGACTTTTATGAAATGGACTTTTTGGAATACAACCTAAATTACCAACTAATGCTCTTTTAGTTTCAGGTAAACAAATGAAAACTAAAACTAAAACAAATCCATCAAATGCTGCACTAAACCAAAATATTGCTCTCCAATGCCATCTTGTATCCATTAATGATCCAATAAATGGTCCTAACGCTTGTCCAATTAAACAAAATCCAGAAACAATACCAGCAATACCACCTCTATCCTTTCTTGTTGTAAAATCACCAACAACTGACATCGTAATACTAATAACAGGTGCAACAAACATTGCTAACAAACATCTTAAAAAAACTAATAACCAATATTTATTAGAAACAGCTAAACCAATATTAACTGCAACTCCACCAATTAAACAAATTAAAATAATTGGTCTTCTACCAAATGAATCACCAGCAGTTGAAAAAAAAACTGGTGAAATTGCTTGTAATATTAAATAAGCAGTAATTGTTAAATTTGTTTGTTCTTCAGTAATTTTAAAATCATTTTCAATTTCTGTTAATGCAACCCAATAAATTGGCATACTAAATGATGAACATAATCCAATAGTTGCTAATATTCCTGATAAAAAATATTTTTCATTAACATTTAATATTGTATATGGTAATTTACCATCTTTTGATTTTTGTTCAACTGATTCAATTCTATTTAATTTATTTGATTTATTATTGTTTTTTGAATTAGTAATCTCTAATGGATTAATTTGATGAGAATCGTGAGATACACTTGTTGAAAGACTATTATTATCTTCTTCTTCTTCATGTTTCTGATTTACTACCATTTCTTCACCTTCTTCATCGTTTGATGGCGATGGAGTCAGCTGTTGATTCTGCAGCTGTTGGCCTTGTTGTTCACCATCTTGATTAATATTTTTTATTCTGATATCATTTGACATATTCTCTTCTCTTGGCTTGAAATTTTTACTTATTTAGATGACTGGCTGTAACTGAATTATTGAACGTATACAGGTTTTTCTATAACTATAACTAACAAAGCACCCAACTGTTGATTTGCCTATGTATGATCTTGTTCCAAAATACAATTTGTTGATTCTTATAACACGTATAACACGTATACAGGAATCAGGAAGACTCATTCGAACCATTTAATCAATCCCTAATTCCGACCCCGAACTTCCCGACTCCTTGTCTCTCGTACGTTCGTAACTTCGTATCGCCGGCCGGAACTACTTAAATTACTGGGCTCTCCGACGGCCGGAAAGCTTAACGTTAAATAACTTAAATTAATAAAATTAAAATTAAATATATGAAGTGATATATATGAAGGATAAAAAAAAGTAGTATAAGTAACTCTGTAAAATGTAAAATAAAATGAACAACACATTAAAGAAAGAAAGTAAAAAAAACATAATTAAAATTAGCTATAACTATAGCTAGTAGTAGTGCATAATAAACCCTATAATAATAAAAACGCAAAATTAAAGAAAAATAAAAGACAGGTAATAAAACTGAAATTCAATAACAAATTAACAAATCAAATCAAATATAACAAAAGAAGACAAGAAAAAAAACAAAAGATAAATACATGTAAGCAAAAACTAAAAAAAAAAAGGTAAACATTTTTTTAAAAATAAATTCAAATTTAATGTAAATAACAAGTTATAATAATAATAATAATAATAATAATAGTAATAAAGACAAATCAATTGTACAGAATTTTTGTATATTTCATACATTTATAATATAAGTAAGTAAGAGTGAAAAATAAAAATTGTAAAAAAAAATAATAATAATAATAATAATAGCAATTCTTCTTTTTAACGATTGGTGATTAATTAATATGGTGAAACTTCTTTTCTCTTTGATATATTAATCAAATAATTCTAATTCATTGACTGCTCGATTAATATAAAACAAATTTCTCTTTTCTAATAATAATAATAATAAAAGTCAACCATATTAATCATTTATATAACTGGGTATGGTAATGTAAAATAGAATATTAGTTTGTAAGGTATCAATAACAAAAAAAATATTGGGAAAATGGGGAGGGGGTATTTTTTCATAAGTATATAAAATTAACACTGAAAATTGGAGGAATGGGAATGGGGAATTTGAATAAGGTAAACATTAAAATCATGATAATAACGATAGTGATTCAGGGGACAATAATAATAATAATGGTAACGATAGAAGCGTTCATGAAACGATCATATGATGAAAAAAACTGGTGATAACATATAATATATGATAAACGATTCGATCTTAAAAACAATAAAAATAAAAATAAAATAAAAGATATTTAATTACCTTTAAAGCATGCAATATTTTGTAAATATAAATAATCTAATATGATGCATAATTTAAATTAGAGAGATAACCCTGTATCTATCTAATCTATCTAAAATAAAATAAAAAATAGAAATAGCAATGATTTTATCATCGATGAGGTGTACTTGGATTTGATCGTTGTTGTTGAGTTTGGGATTGTTGCTGTTGCTGTTGTGTTGGTGGTGCTGTTGCTGGTTGTTGTTGTGAAGGTAATTTGGATGTTGTAGGATTGGGTAATTTAGGTGGGAATGAATAAGTTTGTTGTGTGGGTTGTTGTTGATAATATGGTGAAGATGGGTATAAATTTGATGGACCTTGGGTGTTTGTTGGTGGGAAAGCTTGTTGATAACTTCCTGGATGTCTCAGATTTGGATAAGGTGAAGATGATGGAGCACCTTGACTTAATATTGGAGGTGGTCCTTGTCTTTGTAAATGCATTTGTTGTTGATAATCTCTATGAATATATGGTGAACCTAATGAACTACCACTGGTTGTTGGTGGATTTAAAGCAGCGGCACTTTCAGATCTATTTCTTTTATGAATTGCAGTTGATTTAGGTCTTAATGGAGAGGAAGGTGGTAATGGTTCACCTCTTGAACCAGATAATTTTCTTTTATTTGCAGATGATGGAGTTGTACGACCAGTTGATGGTGGTTCATTTGATGCAGCTGTATCCTTTGAATCAGGGCCTGACCAATGATGAAATTGATACTGTTGTTGTTGCGGTAAATTAACTTTCCAAACAGATGTTGAACCAGCCATACTTGAAGGTATTCCAGTAGTTGTATGTGATCTATGATGAGTTGGCTGTCTAATTGGTGAAGATCTTTTTGATTGAATTGGTCTTCTTGATGGTGAACCAGCTGTTGATGTTGAACTTTCAGTAAATTCATATATTGGAGTCCTTTGTAATGATGGTGTTTTTTGATGTTGAAACTGTTGTTGAAATTGTTGTTGTTGTCTTGCAAAATAAGGGGTTGATGATGATTGAGATTTTTGTTGTTGTAAATAAGGATCACTTGTATTCATTGGGGGTATTTCTTTTGATTTTGTAACATAATAATCAATTTTATCTTTAACATCTTTTGGTGGATCTATAAACAGTGTAGGAATTAAATCAGGTGGCATTCTAACTGATCTAGCAGTATTTAATAATTCTAATGATAAAGATAAGTTTTTATTTCTTAATTCTTCTTGTTTAGTTTTTTCTTGTTGAGTTCGAAGTTGAACCATACCATTTAATGAATCTTGTGAGAATGGCCAATTTGGTAACGGTACACCTAATAATTGTGATATTGCTTCAATTAAACTATTGTTATTATTATTATCACCATCATGTGAAGTATCTGCAGATGGAGAACTTTTTCCTTCAATTGGTACATCAATTGGGTTTATTAGTTGCTTTAAAGGAGAATTATTTCTTCCAGGCTTGAAGTCATCCTTTAATGGAGATTTAACTTGTTGTTCAGCCATTGAAAGATATTGTAATTATTATTATTTTTTTATTATAAATTTGAAGTTTTTTGATTTTTAAAAAAAAGGAGAAATAATAGTGACATAAAACTAAATCAATAAAAGAGAAAGTAATAGGAATTGGATAATTTATTCAGTGAATGTGTGAAATATTTGGATAGGTATATAAAATTGATTTGTGGTTGCTTATGCGAAGATTTCTATAATTTATATGGGATATATATGATGGTATATAAGGTATAAGAGAAGATGAATATGCCGAATCTAAATGGATTTAATTGAATTGGAAAAAATTAAGAATTAAATATAGGAAATTGAAAAATAAAAGGGAAAAGAGGACTTCTATATTTAAAATTGATATACCGTGAACAGGAGAGGACAAAAAAGGTATAAACTTAAGTCAAGGTATACAAGCAAATGAAATGGAAATGAAGCAGAGCCAGAACCAGAAGCACAGAAAGGAGAGAATGTCTAAGTGACTTTAAGTCTAGAAAGAAGCAGGACGTAGGAAGTGAACAATCAAGTGAGCAGAACAGATAGACGTGTTAACTTATAGCTGAATCAAACAATTCGACTAGCTGCATGTTCTTAAATTTGGTTTCAAAGAGCGTTAAATCACAGCCTAATTTCTGGTGCTCGTTCCCGGATCCCGTCCGTCTTTCTCGTCTTTCTCGCTTCCACAACTTCTAACCGCCTTAGCAATTCACCACTTTTGCTACTCTGGCTTCCTGATTTCGACTACTTTTGCTCAACTTACATACCTATGTTCAACATTAATTAATTGTCAATAGTTATAAGAAATTGAATTGAATTAAATGAAAATATTCCAGAGTTATTCAATTAATCCAATTATACCCAATACAGTAATAAATTTAGTTGCAGTTTTTTCAATAGGACAAAATTTTAGAGCGCTTAAATTTTTAGTTCATCCCTTAATTTTATTTTCAACGGTTCAACTAAAAGTTCAAGTTCAACAAATTCAGTAAAACCTTTCAACCAGCCATATATTGAATTGAAATTCTATATGCATGCATATGTTAAAACAGTTGAATCAAATCAAATGAAACTACAATAGATTAAAGACTTTAAAGTTACCTTGAAAGGGGAATTAATTTATCTCAATTGGTTTTTTTTTCAATTAACTTTTTTTTTTAAAAAAAAAAAAACTGTACGTTAACTGTTAACGTACTTATACAACTTTATGGAATTAAACTAACCAAAAAGAACCTCATATAGCTATTATCCCCTTTCAAAAAATACTTAAAAAAAAGAGGAATTTCAAATTTATATGATCGATGAACCCTTTATTAAATTGCCTATCCCAAAGGCCCTCATAAAATGGATAAATTTACTTTAAATTAATCCCTTGAATTTTCCCTTTTTTTTTAATTGTTTTTTATCATTTTCAATGACCAAATATAGCTATATATATAGGGTTAATTCTATAGTAGTTATACTCAACAATTAATTTAATTATAAGTTAAATTAACAAAATGTAGTACTCGATCAATATATAAAATAAAAATAAAAATAAAAATACAATTAATATTAATATTCGAAAAAGGTTTAATTGTACAGTAAGGCGGTTGCATTTTCATCCCTGTAGCAGCACTTGAACACCAGTTCAACCAATTAACCAGTAAAATATCTATAAATATACATTACAAATAACCCCTTCATGAATCTCTCCATATAAAATACATGCAATATTAATCAATTCAGTAATTTCAGTTAAACAAAAACTTACAAAATACAGAGAAAATGAAAATAGTTCAAATTACTAGCTCAATTTAAATTTTAGTTATAAAATAAGCCAATATACATATATTCGGACTGTTATCCGGCAAACACACCCTGCCAAAAACGAATCTTGGATATTTCCTTTTTCAGCGTTAATCCAGTTAGCAACAACCAATCTTTAACCATTTCTAGAAACTTACAAATTTCTTTATTTTTTTATCCTCCAATTCATATAATTCATATAACTGAAATTTTGAATTAATTGAAAAGATGATAAAAGTTTTGGTATATCACTCAAAGTAACGTACTTACGTCCAGTCCATAATCAAACAAGAATAAAAAAATCATCAAAAAAAAGATTCATCGATATATCATATTAGACCCTGTCCTTTAAGTTACAAGTTACAACAAATAATTTTATAATTTTAGTATTTCTTTAATTACTCCTTTAAAAAAATTAAAAATAAACATTGACCCCTGTTTTTACCTAGGATTCAATGAAAAACTATAGAAATGTAGAAATAGATTAAATTCTTTTTTCTCTAGAAAATCAAATCAATTGAATTCAATTGAATTCATATAAAATCATGTAATTAAAGTTGTGTTGTAAACTTTTGTACAGACATATATACAGGATCAATTGACATATGTTGAGTTGTATATATCATAAGCCATATAAAGCATACATCACATCAAATTACATCAAATTCATGAAATAATTAAACTGAATTCAGCTGTTTTGTAATCCGTTTTGAGTAAGAATTAATTGTTTGCTTTAAATAAACTCCACCTTCTTTTTTCCATAAAAGTACATTTTGAAGTGATATTAATTCATATAAATATCAATGTAATTGAATGCTTTAACCAAATGGTAGCAAAAGATTATGGATTGTGGTTCGTGCATGATTTCTAGCAGCACCAACTACAGCCCAAATCTTATTCTCTTAGCATCCTGGCTGCATGCATCCATCAGCCAAATTTCTTTCAATAACAGCTAGACTTTATTTTATCTCATTTCACTTTAATGAGAAGTGTTAATAGAATTATGCTAAATTTAACTGATATCAGTATTTATAAAATTGCTTTAATACCAAGTGAATTAGAAGAAAATTAACAGAAAAAACATCAAAAGATTGTGAAATAAGAACTCTTGGTGTTTTTAGAAGTATAGACCTTGAACAACATCCTGTCTTTTCTCTAGTGGCTTATCTATATTAGTTGTTAAAGCTTCACCACCGGATTTATTTTCATCAAAGTGTTTGGTATTTTACTCCTCTTTTCAGTAAAGTTAATGATAATAATAATAATGGTGGTTGAGTAACTTGAGTTTAATAGTACGTGTTGTTGAAAGAAACTATATTAAAAGTGCTCCAATAAATTAAAATGGAAAAGTGGAAATGTAAAATTAGATAGAGCATGTATTTCATATCATTTTGAAGAATTTAAAGCTGTTGAAAAATCAATTATTTCATTTATTGAAACAAGTGAAAGTAGTTTTATCGAAAACAATTGGAAAGTAATAAAGGTGATAAAGACAAAGGAACTTTCAATCTCATTGAGTGTCTGAAATATTTAAGAAGAGTGCTAATAGAAGACATGGTCTTATTCCAATATTGATTTCCCAATTCAGAAATTTTGATAATGTATTCATTAAGTTAAATAATATCTTAGACAATTTATTCCAAATTGTTCACAATTAATTAAACCAATGTATCAATTTCATAGTAAATGGTTACTAAATAAGAATAAAGAAATTCCTGAAACAATTAAGATTAATTAGTTCAATTAACCAAGTGAAAACTAAATTGGGTACACATGAAAAGAACAATACTGAATCTGATAAAGCAATACATATTTCCTAAAAATTAGCTGATGAATCAACGAAGCATACTAGTGATGTTGATGTAGAGTGTATAATAGTAACTTGGATGTAATTAAAGCTATTAAAGCTCATAAACAGATTGATATTGTAGACTCTTGAGTTTGAGTGAAGTTGAGTCTTGAGTCTTGTGGTTTCATTTTCTTTCTTTCTTTCTTTCTTTTAATTCAGGAGATGTCAGAAAAAAAAATAATATAATAATCAATATTCTTAAATACTAAATGCCAGAACAGGTTTTTGGAAATACATGTACCAGAACACTGAGAACAGGTCACGAAATACCAGAACAGAAAATAAACCAGCAATGAAAATAATTTGAAACCATCTATTAATCAATTGGCAAACCAAAATGTTGCCATTTTCTTATTTTTACCATGTCTAGTGACTCTATATAGTGTAAGTACTACATGTAGTTGTTTAACGCAGTGAATATCACCAGTGAAATCCCGAAATCTGAAATCAAAGGAATTAAGCGCAAAAAAAAAAAACCAACAAGTTACAACAAAAACCATGTGAATGAATGATTCATTCTTTTCATTCAATTCAATTCAATTCAACACGTCAATAATACTTAAACAAAATGACTGGTCAAATCATCGATGGTAAGAAAATTAGTTCAGAATTACGTGAAAATATCAAATCAGAAATATCAAATTTAAAATTAAAAAATTCAAATTTTAATCCAAAATTAATTATAATTCAAGTTGGTGATAGACCTGATTCATCAACTTATGTTAGAATGAAATTAAAAACTTCAGAAGAAGTTGGTATTGATGGTTCTTTATTAAAATTCGATTCTGATATAAAACAAGATGATTTATTATTAAAAATTAATCAATTAAATAATGATTCATCAGTTCATGGTATATTAGTTCAATTACCATTACCAAATCATTTAGATGAAGAATTAATTACAAATTCAGTTTTACAATCAAAAGATATTGATGGATTTTCTGAATTAAATTTAGCTGCAATTTTTAAAAAAAATGCTAAAACTAAATTCATTCCATGTACACCAAAAGGTATCATGTATTTATTAAATTATGAAAAAATTCAAATTTCAGGTAAAAATGTAGTTGTTTGTGGTAGATCAGATATCGTTGGTGGTCCGTTATCCAAATTATTAGAAAAAAAAGGTGGTACAGTTACAACAATTCATTCAAAGACAACTGATGAACAAAAATTATTATATTGTAAAAATGCTGATATTTTAATTAGTGCTGTTGGTATTGCAAATTTTATTACTAAAGATTTATTAAAACCGGGTGTTGTGGTTGTTGATGTTGGTACTAATTATGTTCCTGATTCAACTAGAAAATCGGGTAAAAGAATGTGTGGTGATGTTGATTTTAAAAATTGTTCTGAAATTGCATCCAAAATTACTCCTGTTCCAGGTGGAGTTGGTCCAATGACTGTTGTTATGGTTTTAGATAATCTTTTAGAAAGTGCTAAAAAAGCTAATGGATTATAAGTTACTATTAATTGTAGCTAATTTTATGTGTTTGTGTTTGTTTTTATTTTTATTTTCAATTTTATTTGCATGAGTTTATATTTCAACAGATAAACTTAAATTTGCATTAATTATATTTTTCTATCCCTCTGTTTAAAACACTTGATGTGTTTTATTTATTTACGTACTATATATATTCAACTTTACTCTTTTTCCAAAATTAATTTAATTAATAAAAATATATCATTCTATATATGAAACAAGAAACTCTTTTACATTTTCATTTTCATTCTCGTTATCATTCTCGTTATCATTTATATAATTTTTGGCCAACTTTTATAGTAATTAGAAACCATAAAATTATCAATTCTAATAATCCCACCAGGACTCTATTATTTACATTTATTTAGCTTTGTTTGCCTTTTCTACTTTATTTTTAATACAATTTTAACTTAATTTAACATATCACTTAATAACAGTTTTAACTTGAACTTTGGCATTTCTAATATGTTATTGCCATTTAAGTGCCTGAATACATAATTAACAGTAAGTTATGCTCAAGCTTATGAAAAGAGCAAGGTTATACCTTTAGGGTAACTTGTTACACGTTAATGTATCGAAAAAAACGTTATAAGGGAAAAAAGGTAGTCTTAAAAATCCACATATAAGGAGGAATATATGAAACAAGAACTCTAGTTCTTTTTTAATTTTATTAATGCCTTTAAAGAAGATAAAAAAAGAAAAAATAATGATAGTAATGGTGGTAAACTTATATAAAAGATAATCGAACAAGAAAGACGAAAAGAAAAGAAAACCAAACAAATTTTAATAAAATAAAATAAAATAATTAAAGAGAAACAAACAAAACAGATTATTTAATAGAAACATTTAAATTGAACAAATTGAACGAAAAATAAAGAAAAACAAAACAAAACAAAAATAGAAAAAAATCAATCATAAGAATATAGAATTACAAAAAAATAATAAAAATTTATTATTTCAAATGAGCAGTTGCATTTTCATATAATGATTGCCAAACAAAAGCTTCACTTAACATCATTTCAACATCATCATGATTCCAATCTTTTGTTTTTGATGAATCTTGTAAAAACATTATAATATCTTGAAAATCCATATCTAACAAAGTATCACTAAATCTTCTTAAAAATGCACAACAGACATAAACATGAAATTGATTAAAACCAGTTGGATAATTTGAAATATATGTATCCCACATTCTAATAATTAATTCAATTCTTAATTCTCTCATTAACATACAATTCATCCATCTAAATGAAAATTGAATAAAATCAATTCCTTCATTTTCAAAATGTTGTGATAACAATGGTTCATCTCTTTTAACTAAATTTTTTAATTCTGTAACTTGTCTAATTATACCTGGTTGTTCATGAATATAATTATCTTGAATTGTATACAACACTTTAGTTAAACACCAATATGTATCAGCTTCAATACAATTCATCAATTCTTTTGGTACAACTTTTGGATCAAATTCTTCAATATTAATTGAATCTTTTAAATAATGATTTAAAAAAACTTGAAAAAATGGTGTTGCTAAATCATTTATACCTTGAACATAACCTGAAGCTGGATGCCTTATTGCCCATAAATATAAAATTTTCTCTAATGATCTTTGTGTTGTTTCAAATGAATATAATTTAACTGATGGATTAGTTCTTGGTATATCAATTGTAATTTGATGCCAAACAGTTTGATCTTTTTCATTTCTAAATAATTGACTTATACTATTATTATATTCTTTTCTTTTTCTACTCAAGACAGATTCTCTAGTTGTTGAATTTGCTGGTAAATAACCTAATAAAACTTGCCAAACTAATGATCTTAAAGAATTTGGTATACCACTCCATGATTGTTTTCTTAATTCATTCATATCAAATTGTGGTTTGGTTAAAGCTTTAACAATTTTATTGTATCTTGATGTATCATTTGGAGGTGGAACTTGAGTAATTAACAGTTTGAATGGATCTTTCATAATATCTTCATAATTATTTTTCAAAAATGGATATAATGAATTTTCATCATCATCATTTTCAGTTTCTGAAGATGAAGATAAATTATCAACTGGGCTGCCACTACCAACAGATGCTGCAGTATCGTTATTATTATTGGGCAGACCTGTTATTGTATCAGTTGAATCAATATTTAATTTTTTTAAATCTGGGTAAAATTGATGAATAACTTTAGTCTTTGGAGTAATTGGAGACATTATATCATTAATATCATCATTCCAATCATTATCATCATCAGCCAATTTAGTTTTTCTACCAATTCTTTGAGGAACAGTTAATTTAGATCTTCTTGGAGATTTATGAGAAATTGATAATGGAGATGATGTATTTGAATTTCCCCAATGATCAGGTGAAACAGAACGATGACGACTAATAATATTAGGTTCTTTATTTATAATATCAAAATGTGAATGTGATGCACCAACAACCAAGCCTGAATCTAAACTTAAATTTGGAGAACTAACAGTACTCATTGTTGTATTTGAATGTGATCTATTTAATTCATTTGAAGGTCTTGTTAAATTGGTTAAAGATTTCAAAAATGAAGTTTTATGATGTGGATGAGTATTACCATTTGATGACATTGATGAGCCTTGCTGTAAAGTATGATAAGATGAACCACCTGTACCTGAATCCACACCAAATAAGAAATCTTCACCGGACATTGTATTGATTAGATTGAATTGTGTATGAAGTGTCTTTTAAAGTAATATTGTTATATCAATCAAATGGATTAATTAATTTGATTGAATATTGAGTTTTAGAATCGTATTGAAGTGAAAGAAGCAAATATATGACAAATGATGGGCAATAGGGATATAATGGGGTAGAAATGTGGATATCAAAAGGGCAACAAACACCATCAGCTCTACAATTAAACAGATCAAAATATGTTGAACGAGCGCACTGCGCACGGGCTCTAAATTGGCAGACGTCTATAGAGATTTACATGTACATAGTTTTACACAGTATGATCTTTCAATCCTAAATCCCATAAAGCATGTGATTCATTCAATGAATAATGTAATGTCTTCTTCAAGTATCCTTCTTTACCTAAAAATTTCAGATTATCAATGATTTCATCTAATAAAATAGCTCTACCAGTAATGATAGATTCACCTAATCCATTGTAATTTGCATTAACAACATGAATATGGAAATGATAATAAGATGGTTGATAATGAACATAAATTCTTAATGTATCTTTAGTAATGTCAGAATCATTATAATATTTAGGAACTTGAGTTCTAATTTCATTTAAAATATTTTCTAAATAAGTGATATGTGATTCATTAAAATCTCTAATTGATGATATATCATCTCTGAAAACAATACAGCATAAATATAATGATTCTATAGTCTTACCATCCCATTTCATATCAGGAATTAAAATAAAATCATCATTTTTATAAACAACTCTTTCTGCTTCAGAACCATCAAATAAAATATTTTTAACCCATTTGATTCTATCACCTTTCATTGTTTGAATATAAGGTTTAACAATTTGATTATAAACAGTTGGATTTTCTTTAATTATATGCATCTTTGGTTTATTAAATTTATTAATATGAGTTTGAGTAGCAGGATAAATTAAATTTAATTTTGATGATGGAGATTTAATTAAATCTGATTCTAATAAATTCATACCCCAATAATAAACATCATTATTAACTAAAGTTTCAATTTCTGTAATTGGTAAATTATTGAATTCTTCATCAGTATAGTTAAAATGAGTTTTTTCTAATTGTAAAATTGCAGGTTTTAAATCAATTGTACCTAATAATGATAGTACTTTTAATTGAGAATCTGAATTTAATAATCTTTCAAATTTGAATTTAGGAATCAATTCTTCTAATGACATGATTGTGATTGTGATTGTTGTTTTGAAAAGAATTAAGTTAAAGAAGACAGACTCAGAGTACTAGAGTAGTGAATCAAGTGAAAATTAGCAAAGCGTGTTTTAGTACTCGCTCAAAAAAAAAACACGTGAATCTTCAGGTTTAACTACTACATGTACTTTCAAGTTTCAACGCTATACTTGTACTCTTTATACTATCAACTCAAACAGTCTTATCGAGTTGACCTCACATTACACCTATTACTACAATTATGGGAATTTCTGTGTTATTCCTGTTTCCAGAACTCACTAATCTTGAAAGTACATTCACTATATCTTACAACTTACCAATGTTACCAACTTACCATCAACCACAGTATTTTAAAAAAAGCATTATATTGAAACTAGTGAAAATATATCAATTTCAAAGATTGGTAATATTATCAAGTTGAAACTTTGTTAATTGAGTTGCATGTTAATTAGAATGAATTTAAAAATGAATTTTATGAAGTTGAAAACATTGAAATAATTAATGAATGATTGATTTATTGATTCAACTAAATCAATTGGATAAACATAGTATGGATAAAATGATTTTAAATTGATGATTGATCAATTAGTAAATTCTTGATTTAAATTGATTTGAATACATATTCAATTAAGAGAAGATATATTTATTTCTGAAATTTTAAATAATTTCAAATTAACGAAAAAACTCCAAATATTAATTTAATTGAATTAAATAAAAGTTTCAAGATATAGGCTTATGGGTATCTGAAATAAATACTGAAATATTGAAATATTGAAAAATTAAACATTTGATGCATGTAAGGGAGCACAGTAAAAAAAGAAATTCTCAGTAAATACGGATAAACTCTTCTTATCGAGTCTCATAATTAATCCGTATACCTAACTTAACTTCACAAACCTATAAGTATTAACAATTTAACATATAAACTATCCACTTCATAGGATACAGAATATATGCATGAAACCAGTTGTTAAGAATAAACTCCAAAATACCTTAAACAAGCTTAAATTAAGGGTCTCTACAAGCTGTGTCCGCATATAAATTCGTAAATTCGGCAATAAAAATTAACACAAAAACATAAAAATCAACAGCTGTATGAGCCTCTTTAACTTGCAATTGGGATAGGATATAAACCACAACCACAAGGTTTTCAAGGTCCACAAGGCCCAACTGGTTCAGGTATATTGCTATTAATAACAGGTATAGGTGTAATTGGGATGGTATCAGTGACTATATATGTGAATGTAATTGAGATCAAGTAAAAATAATAATATAAACTAATTAAATCAGGTGTAATGATAAGAAATGTGTGTGTATATGTACGTGTGCCCATATTGCTTTATTTATATTTCTTCTTCGATCTTATAAATATAAAAGAATTTCCCTTTCCTGTTTTTTTTCTTCACTTGATCTAAGTCGCCTTCTTCTTTTATTCATTCAATTTCAATTTCAACTTCAATTCAATTCAATTCAATTCAATTACATATATTATGACTACTTCAATGAGTATAACTCAAGTTTATAGATTAGGTAGAACCTTAGGTTCCGGTTCTTTTGGTTCTGTTGTTCATGGTGTTAATAGAGTAACTAGAGAACATGTTGCAATCAAAGTCATATCAAAACAAATGTGTTTTAAAAAAGGTATTAGAATTAATGATATATTAAGAGAAATTAAACTATTATCAAAAGTTAGTCATGAAAATTTACTTGGTTTATTAGATTGGTATGAAGATGATTCATGCTTTTATATAATTACAAAATTAGCAAAAGGTGGTGAATTATTTGATAGAATCATTGATTTAAATTTCTTTAGTGAAAAAGATGCTGTTCAAGTTATTAAAAAATTATTAAATGCAGTTAAATATTTACATGATCATGATATAGTTCATAGAGATATTAAACCTGAAAATATCTTATATATGAAACCAGGTGATAATAATTCAATCATTTTATGTGATTTCGGTTTAGCAACTGAATTATTCCCTTATGAATCAAAATTACAAGGTACTCCAGGTACTCCAACTTATAGAGCTCCTGAAATATTTACAAAAAAAGGTCATGATTTTAAAGTTGATATTTGGGGCGTTGGTATAATTGCTTATATATTAATTACTGGTAGAGTTCCAGTTTCACAAGATTCAAATGTTAAACAATTTTTAAATTTAGTTAATCACCCTGGTTTCCCTGCTTTTGTTGAACCAAATGAAAGAACAAAATTATCAAATGAATCTAAAGATTTTGTTAAATTATGTATGAATCCAAATCCTGAAAGAAGACCAACTGCAAGACAATTATTAAATCATCCTTGGATAATTGGTAATACTGCAAATGATGATTATAATTTAATACCTAGTATTAGATCTAATTTCAATGCTAAAAAAGCTTTACAACAAGCAATTCGTAGAGTTATAATTGAAAATAATTTAAAACAATTAAGAGAATTAAATAATGAAGAAGAAGAACAACAACAAATAAATGTTTTATCAATTCCAAAACAAGATTCAAATGATTCTGTTTTCACTTATAGATCTTCAAATAATTCTTTTAGTTCAATGAGTTCATTTAATTCATTTAATTCATCATATAATAATTCTGCAAATAATAGTGATGAAGAGTCCGATGATAATGAATCAATTAGAAGAGCTAGAAAGAGATCTTCATTAAATGTTAAACTACTTCAAGATTTAGTTAGAACTGTTTCTGCTGATAGTGATAGTTTTAGATAGCATTGGGCTTTTTTTTCTTATATTTGTGTATTCTTTTCTCTAAATTTATTTATTTTTTTAATTCTCTTTCGGTTTACTATTTTATTTTATAGCATTTTGTTTTTTTGCTTTTTTCATATTGTTTATTGTTCATTGTTTTATTGTTTTATCGTTTTATCGTTTTATCGTTTTAATTGTTTAGAATATTTTATTTTTGGTTAAATTTAATTATAATTACATGTATTTTTCCAAAAGAATTAAACAATAATATTTGTAAACAAATCAAAAAAAAAAATAAAAAAAGAGACATTCAATCAACCAACTAAAGTAGTATTATCAGAAAAAACAGTAGCGGGATCATTCAAATGAATAACACTATCTTTCTCAACTCTTTTCACTTTTAAAGTATCACCAACCCCATCCAGATACCAAGGGTGATTCAACAATTCATCAATATCTGCTCTTTCATCAGCTTCAAACTTCAAACAACATTCAACAAAATCCTTAGCATTATTACTAATAAACTTAGGATACTTAGATTTATGAAGTTCCCAATCTGGGAATTTTTTATCTTTAAAAAAATTCAAAATATCAATTTCATTAGTTGGATTTCCATATGGTCTTTCTCCACCATTTAATAACGTGAATATAATCACACCTAATGACCAAATATCAACTTTGTTGGTATATGGTTTTGTATTCCCATGTCTAAGCATTTCAGGAGCCATGAATTGAGTTGAACCAGCTTTGCCTAGTATTCTTGTCCCATCAGGTTGTAAAACACAATTACCGAATCCAATCAGAACTAAATTTGGATTAGGATCTTTAACTGGATCTAAACTTCTAAACATTATATTTTGCATTGATAAATTTCTATAAATGAATTTTCTATCATGAATAAATTTTAAAACATTAATTAATTCTCTAATAAATTTTAAAATTGTTTTTTCAGTTAAATAAATTTTTGAATTTAAAAGTGATAATTTTTCACCAAATATGAATTCATTTAAAATATAAAATTTTTTTGAATCTTCAAAATATCCATTCAATTTAACTATATTTGAATGATGTAAATTAGTTAATGAAAAAATCTCATTTTCAAAAGCTTGCTTTCTTGATAAATAATCCATTCTCTTGAAAAAAGTCTTCATAGCATAATACTCTCTTAAACAAACAAACAATCCAGTGTTTGTATCAGTAACCGTCCATGGTCTATACACTTTATTAGCAAAACAATATTCACCTTTTGTAATTAACTTTTCATTATAAAATGGACCAACAGATGTATACAAAATACCTCTAACAAATGTACACTTACCAGGTTTAGTTTCAATTTTAGTAAAATGATTTATATCTTCGATTATATTTGGATTTGAATTTGAATTTGAGGATGGTGTAGTAGTTACACCAGCAATACTAATCACAGAAGTATTCATAGTTGGAATTGTATTACCAATAGTCTGGATAATTGGACCATTTGGTTGAATACTTGGAACAATTTCTGGTGTTGAAGTTGGAGCTAGAATAGGTGAAGGAGGAGTATAATGATGATTAAAATAAGTAGTTGTATTTGGCCATTGTTGTTGATGAGTTGATTCAACTGAATTAACTGAAGTTGAAGAAGCATTTGAAACAGCTGGATATATTAATACATTTTGATTATTTGAATTTGTACTTGCATTAGTAACTGTTGTATTTGCAGTTGAAACCGAATAACCTGATCTAGCTGAAGCAAATGAATCAACTGAAGAAGCAGAAGATCTTGAACTGATTGAGTTAGCTGAAGATAACATAAATAGATATTTGTTTTTATAGATAAATAGTTAGATAAGAGTTGATTTCAATTGAATGATAGGATGGCAAATAAAGAAAAAAATAAAATGAGATAAAGACTTGTTTATATACTGATCAAACGATGAAAATAAAAATGAACTGTTGTGCGCCGCATGGGAGCAGCTAACATTTCGGAATTCGGAATACTTTCACGTGATCACACCCGTGCCCCAGCTCTCCTGGAGGCTTATTTGAAGTTATTTCAGTTATAACAATTCCTTTGATTCTGTGCTCAACCAGATGATTCCATTACATCTTATCCGTCTAATCCATTAGATCATAATCCTCTTCCTCATCTCCATCGTAATCCTCCAAACCAGTCCCTTCTCTTCCCTAAACTCTTCAAATTCCTTTAAAAATCCTCAAAATCCTCAAATTTTAGACTCAACTGAACTGAAACGAAATCAAAAAAAAGCTTATACGTATAGCTCTGGCCCCATAATAATTCATCCCTGTATAACCTTTTTTTACACAATTATAACTACGACTACAACTACAACTTCTACAAGTCATACTAATAAACATATATCAATTCAAATGAGTAAGTTCATATCAAGTTTCACATCTGCAAGTAAGAAAAAAGAATATGATTTTGGTGATACTTTAGGTGCTGGTTCATTTGGTACCGTTAGAGGTGCAATAGTTAAAAAAACTGGTGAAAAAGTTGCAATTAAAATCATTTTAAAATCAAGATTAAAAGGTCATTTAGATGTTGTTTTAAGAGAAATCAAACTGTTAGAATCTGTTAAACATCCTCATATTGTTTCATTAATTGATTGGTTTGAATCAAAACATAATTTTTATATAGTTACTCAATTAGCAACAGGTGGTGAATTATTTGATAGATTAGTTTCAAAAACTTCATTTACTGAAAATGATGCTTGTTCAATCATTTATCAAATGTTATCTGCAATTGATTATTTACATGATAAAGGTATTGTTCATAGAGATATTAAACCTGAAAATGTATTATATTTAACACCTGATGATAATTCTCCAATTGTTTTAGCTGATTTTGGTGTTTCAAAACAAATTAGTGATGTTGAAGGTGAAAAATTAACTGGTGTTGCTGGTTCTTATGGTTATATTGCACCTGAAATTTATGCAAGTGAAGGTTATGGTGATTTATATGGTTTAGGTAAAGGTGGTTATACAAAATCTTGTGATATTTGGTCATTAGGTATAGTTACTTATACTTTAATGGGTGGTTATTCACCAATTAGAGCTGAAAATCCACAAGAATTTTTAGAAGAAGTTAGAACTAATAATTTTGTTGTTTTTCATAGTAAATATTGGAAACATATTTCTGAAAATGCAAAAGATTTTATTATTAAAACTTTAGATATTGATAATAGAAGAAGACCAACAACAAAACAATTATTAAAACATCCTTGGATTGTTGATTACTTAACTGAAAAATCTCAACCACAACAACAACAACAAGTTAATATTATTTCAAATATTCAAGAAGGTTTCAATGCTCAAGCTAAATTAAGAAAAGTTTTCAGAGTTGTTATGATTAATAACAGATTATCAAAATTAAGACAATTAAGAGAAGCTGATTCAACTGGTGAATTTGAAGATGGTGAAGAAGATTTCATTTTCCATGCAAATAAAACTGATTCTCAATTAATGAATACTTTTGGTACAATGCCGTTAAATAAACTGAAAGAAGTTGTTGATAATCATAATGATCATCAATCAGTTCCAAAATCTCCACCAACTCCAAAGGAAGATAAACAAAAAATAAAATCTGAACATTTAGTTGCAACTTTCCAAAATTTAGTTAAAATTGCTCAAGATTCAAAAGATGATATTAAAAAATATCAAGAAGCTGAAGATAAACAATTGTAATATATCTTCATTTATTTCTATCCTATCTTTTTTTGTTTCAATTTGTTTTCGTTAGTCTTTGCATTTTTCTTTAATTAGTAGTATACGTTTGTGCTGTTTTTTTTTTTCTCTTTCCTTCTTTATCTTTTATTTTATTTACTTTATGATATTAATTTGGCATTGGATCTTTTCTTAACACTATTATTTTTGATCTTACCCTGCTTTTTCTCTTTTTCTCTTTTTTTTGTTTTACTTTTACTTTAATTTACTTTCTACTACTTTAGAGTAATATCGTTCTTTCTTTATTATTATTATTATTATATGTACTGTTGTTTTCTTTTAAAGTGTTTCAATGATTCACATAAATTAACTGTTTATTTATTTATTATTTTTCTTATTAAAACTATAAAAATACTATATTTTCTTTTACATGAAATTATATAAATCCCGTAATATCTTCTTCAACACGGGAGCAGAACAGATTAAAATTTTAAATTCAAGTAAACATTCTTCTTCTTCTTTTCTACAGTAATTTCATATATTAATCATATAATATTATCCAAAGATTCTGAACTAATGACTAGCAATCCAAATGAACAACATCTGAGAACTAGAACTGCTACCAAAAGAGCAAAAATAACAGAAAACTTAAAGCTGTCTAAAAGACCACAAATAGCCCCCGTTCAACAAAATCTTTCACATTCAATAAAACTCCCAACAGATGTTATATCTTGTAGTTGGAGTACTTGTGTTAATTGGTTAAAGTTATTTGGTATGGAAGAATTAAGATCATCTGATGTTGTATTTAAATATTATACCGTTGGTGGTATTGAAAATAAATCAACAGAATCATCCGTAACTGCATTCAATAAGGAAATCATATCAAGAATAAAGATCAAAGAATCAAAGTTAGAAATAAATGTTCCAGAGTTAATAACTTCAGGCACAGCTAATGTTAAAGATCCTATTACAGGTAAAGATACACTTGTGTTTTATTTAGTGATGGAGAAAATGAATATTAGGGAAGCTAAAACGAAAGAAGAAAAACTTAAAGTTATTGAATCAATTGAAAAACTAGCATCTATTGGAATAAATCATAATGATTTAGAATTGAGAAATTTTGGAATAGATGTTGTTACTAATGAATGTTGGATCTTTGATTATGATTGTGCTATTTTCAGTAATGACCCTTGTGATGTTTCTGAATTGATTCATAATTTTAAGGTTGAAAATGCTTTAGCATAGTTGGTTATGATATTTCCTTTAGAATATCCTTTTATTATTTAATATTTATTTGTAATTTTATTTTATTGTATTTTTATCACATATTTGTTTTTAGTTAGTTTATTTATATTGATTTTTAAATCTGTTTTATTAAATTTCTCTATAAGGTATAATAACAAATGAAGTATAAAAATATAAAAAATGCTATACTCTTTTTCATTAATAAAAGTATCTTAATCCAGATTCACAATCTTTAAGGTATTGAACTTTTTCAACTTTTTCAAAATAATTCAAAATTCCACATTTTTTCAAATCATCACTAGTTTCTGAATAAACATACAAATTAAATCCAACATTGTAATTTCTAAAATCAATCATATTTAATTCAAATTTCTCTAAATGTTTACCAATACTATTACTAATTTCAATATGAATTGGTTCTGTAGAATCAATCTCTTTATAATGCTTAGTTGATCTTATCGTATGATTAATTTTCAAAACTTTTAAAGATGGAATTTCAAAATCAACTAAATTAATTATTTGATAATCTGTTAAATTAAGTGTTAAATATGATAATTTCTTACAATTTTCTAAAATTGAATTAAGACAATCTGGTAATTCATCACGATGTCCACCTCCATAAAATATTACCCGTGACCTTTCAATAACTTTACTCAAATCAATATCTAATTCAATTAGATTCATTGGTAATTGATTTATAAGATATATTGGTTTAAATAATAAAGCCAATTTTTCTAAGTTTTTAGGTAATAGAGATAAATCCAATCCACAATCATCATTCATTTTTAATTCTAATTCAAACACACTAATATCAGTTAAATTCAATTCATGAATATGATCAGGTAAAATGATTTCTAAATTTAATTTATTTAAATTTAAATGTTTTAAATCATTTAAGAATTCAAATAAATTAGTCTTTGTTGTAGTTGATAATTTAATTTCATTTAAATGAGTTAAATTACATAAGTTTTTAAAAATTGGAATTTGTATTATTGAATTGAAACGACGTGAAACAATTTTTAAATTTATTAAATTTTCAGGTAAATTGATTAATGAATTACAATTAATTAATTCTAAAGTTTGTAAATTGTTTAAACTAGTTAAACTATTCTCTTCCAATTGACAACCATGTAATGATAAATATCTAATATTTGGCAACCCATTAAAATCATATTCAATTTCAAGATTATTTGATTTTTCAGTAATTTGTAATTTTTTCAATGATTTATTGAATATTTTAAAATTATAATAAAATGAATTAGTTAAATCATCACTTGAAATAAATAAAAATTTAATTGAATTTAAATTTAAAAAATCTTGAAAAATATCAGTTAAATATAAATTATTAATTAAATCAAATGATAAATTTAAATTTTTAATTAAATGTTTAATTTTATTAAATTTTAAATCCCATTTAAAAAATAAATTTCTATTTAATAAATTATTATTAGTTATTATTAAATTGATTTTTAAATTATTTGAATTGTTATTTATTATTGATAAATCATAAATTTGATTAATTAATTCATCAGGTATATTAAATGTTTTATTTGGAAATATTAAAATATCAAATTGTTTTAAATCATTTGGATTTTTTCTAATATATTTGAATAAATTTAATAAATTATCTAAATGACATGATTCAGTGAATATATTCAAAGTAATTTTCTTAAATTTAAATTTATCAATATAAAAATAATCAATTAACGTTTCATCATCTTCCATTAAATTTAAATTTAAAATTTTATTAAATAAATTTAATTTTTCAATTAATTTTAATTCTGATTGATTTGGTTTATTAGATTGAATAATATTTTTGCAATTTTCTATTAAATTTAATAAATTTTGATTATTTAATATTAATTTATTAAAACAATTAAATTTTAAATTAAATTGAATTTTATAATTAATTAAAAATTTAACTAATTTATTAAATTTAATTGATGATAAATTAATTGAACCAAGTGTAAATTGAAAATTAAAAAACATTTCATCATTATTCATTGATATAATTGATAATGTAATATCATTTAAAATATTAATTAAAATAAATTTAAATTCATTAAAATCTAATAATTCAATGAAATCATTAATTTGTAAATTATCTTTTAAAATATATTGAAAAATATTGAATTTGATTTCAATTGGAATATCGTTAACTACTTTTAAATAGTCAATCATTGTAAGTTATAGCATTTAGTTGAAATATAGTTGTATTCAGCTTAATTGCAACGTGTTTGTTATTGAAAAAGAATAAGTTTACTTTAGTCTTTAGACTCTTTAGACTCTAGCCTTAAATTTAAGGAGTTAAGAGTCTCAAAAAAAAAAAGGAGTTTGTTACATGCAATCATAACAATCATAACAACACGTACTGATGTTTAAACAACTACAAGTTAATTATTTGAGTCCTTTGAAATCATTTTTCAGATAAACCTATACTGATGGCTTTATAAATCATTATTGATGAGTATCTAGAATACTGTTGAAACTCTATAATGAGCTAGACATTATAAGATATATCATATACGGCTGGTTCTGTTGTGGTGAACTTGTGCTTGACACTGCTTGTTTATAAGAAGAAAAACTGTGCTGGTTTTGTAGTTGTAATATATAAATATCCCAAGAGCAAAACTAACACTAATAAAATATAATTTCAAAGATGTCCTCCTTAAGCTACTCTTTCGTATTAATTACAGCTGAGCTAAAGGTGGAAATGATGGTCTTTCTTTATATACGGTTTGGATTCCTTCGGAATAAATACCGAAATAGGAAACTAAAGAATGAGTCGGACGGGCCGCACAAGGATACGGACGAGCCGCATCGGAATGCATAAAGGCATCATTACACCAGGTACTCAGGCGAACTTACCTCCAACAAAATTATATGGGAGCAGGTTAAACATTCTTCTTCTTTTCTCCATTGATTTCACGTTAATCCTATATTATATATCATCAATCTTATCCAAGTACTATAGACTAATGGCAAAACATTCAACTAAACAATACCCAAGAACCAGAGCTGCTACTAAAAGACCACAAATAACAAAAAACTTAAAAACATCTAAAAGACCAAAAAAAGGTTCTACAAACCCAAAAGTTCCAAAATATTTGACCTTAAAAGAATTAATTGAAAATATTGTTATAGAAAGAGAAATTGGTTTTAAATGGATTGATTCCAAACGAAGTAGCTTACTTCCAGGCCCAGGGCCTACTTATAAGAGTTATTTATTGGAATTAAGTGATGCATGTAGCTCTCTTTTATTAGGACCAAAAAATCAGTTACCCAAAGTTGTTGACTTGATTTTATGTTCTCCTCCAATAAAATTAATGTTTGAATATGATTCTACAAATAATCCAGTCAGTTATAGGACGCTGTTTAATGATGATATTCCAAATTCTTTGATTTCTACTTTTGTTAAACATCCACAATCTGCTCATTCAAAAAAGACTATTTTAAATACGTTTCCCAAGTTCAAGTATGGGGATTGTAATTTCCAGCTTGTTAATGGTGGTAAGATATCAAAAAATGAAATTAATGATAAAATTGAAAAATTTAGACAAGATATCAGAGAAAATACAAATTCCAATAAAAGAGATAATAAGCTTATTCAAATTTTAGAAAGTTTTGATAAAAGAATTACTGAAATAGTTAATTTATCTTCAAGTGAATCTAGTTTACGTGATAGCTGGTTCAAACATGTTGGGACAGATATCATCCAAATTTTAAACTTGATTCATCCAACTTTGGGATGTTGTGTTGACCAAAGCGTCGAATTCATTGGTATGGACCAAAATGCAAAATGTGTCAAGCCTGATATTGCATTTGTTTGTGGTATTGGTGCAACTTTATCCAATAATCCTCTATTCCCAATTGAATTTAAAGCTGCAAGATTAGATAATATACAAGAAGTTGGAAAATATATTCCACAGTTATTTGAACAGTGTGTTTGCTGCTCATCAGACTCTGGTGTTATCACTAACATTCAAGATTATTGGTTCCTAAAGTTTATTATCGATTGGGATAATGTAGGTAATGAATCAAATTGCAATTTAAAGTTTCAATATTATCACCTTGATCCAATAAGTTCTGGAGTTACATCAAAACTTCTAATTACTTCTATAGTTGATTCAAAACTTTATCATGATGCAGAATCATATATAGAATTACAGTTTAATTTCCAGATGCTAACTAAAAGACTATTTGGTGATAAAGATAAAGAAAGTCAAGACAGTGAAGAAGATGAAGAATATGAAGAAGATGAAGACACCCAAGATAATGACGATCAAGATCAAGATCTAAATCCAAATCAAGGTCAACATCAAGGAAGCCAAGATAATCAAATTGAAGAAGATGAAGAAGGTGAAGAAAATTCAGATGACCAACATCAAGATCAACAAAGACCATCAAATGAACAAGGAAGAAAACAACATCATTACAACACTCATTCAATTGGACCTACATCTGCAGATTCAACATTCTCTGAATTTCCTCCAGGAACTGCAACTTCTATTGCAACATCAACATTATCTTCAAATTTAATGAAAGCTCCTAATTCTGATTTTCAAGTAATTCAACATGTTACAGGTGATCTTCCAACAGATGTTATATCTTGTAGTTGGAGTACTTGTGTTAATTGGTTAAAGTTATTTGGTATGGAAGAATTAAGATCATCTGATGTTGTAGTTAAATATTATACCGTTGGTGGTATTGAAAATAAATCAACAGAATCATCCATAATTCCATTCAATAAGGAAATTATATCAAGGGAAAAGATCAAAAAGTCAAAGTTAGAAATAAATGTTCCAGAGTTAATAACTTCAGGCCCAGCTAATATTAAAGATCCTATTACAGGTAAAGATACACTTGTGTTTTATTTAGTGATGGAGAAAATGAATATTAGGGAAGCTGAAACTAAAGAAGAAAAACTTAAAGTTATTGAATCAATTGAAAAACTAGCATCTATTGGAATAAATCATAATGATTTAGAATTAAGAAATTTTGGAATAGATGTTGTTACTAATGAATGTTGGATATTTGATTTTGATTGTGCTATTTTCAGTAATGGTCCTTATGATGTTTCTGATTTGATTCGTAGATATAAAGTTGAAAATGGTTTAGCTTGGTTATGATATTTCCTTTAGAATATCCTTTTATTATTTAATATTTATTTGTAAATTTATTTTATTGTATTTTTATCACATATTTGCTTTTAGTTAGTTTATTTGTTTAAATGGTGGTTTTGTTTTTGATTTTTGTTAGTCTATTTGGTTTATTGATCTTTCAATTTGTTTTCTAAAATTTATACATTGAAAAGTATTGAAACTAAAACAGAATAATTAGTTCGACTATTTAAGCCAATTAATAATGTATTTAATAAATAAAATGAAGTTTTTTTGTTTGTTAAAAATTAATAAGAAATAAAGTATATAAGTATAAATAAAAGAATTCTATAGAAATGCTAAATTAATCCATAAATACATAATTTGTAAATCAAACATATTTATATGGATTCATAATACCATTTGGATCAAAAAAGTTTTTTAATTTTTTAATTAAATCAATTTCATTATTTGATTTTGAATAATTAACATAATTTTTTTTTTGAAATCCTAAACCATGTTCAGCAGAAATTGAACCTTTATGATTTGAAATCCATTCATAAACAAATGGTTCTAAACATTTTTCAACATCTTTATTATATTCTCTAACAGAAACATTTAAATGTAAATTACCATCACCAATATGACCATAACCAACAGCTTCAACAACTGGTTTTGATGAATCATCAAAAGAAATTAAATCAAATTCTTTTAATCTTTTATTAACATCAATAACTAAATCATAAAGAACAGGTAATGGTAATGAAACATCATATTTATAAACACCACCAAATTGATTTGAAGCTTCAGCAATTGATTCTCTCCAAGTCCATAAAGTTTTTAATTGAGATTCATCTTGTGAAACAGTACCATCTAAAACTAATTCTTGTTCCATTACATTTTCTAAGAAAGTTTCTAATTTATTATCATCATGATCTTTATTTGAACCAGAAGTTTCAATTAAGATATAAAATGGGAAATTTAATTTATTTTCAGGATCATCTTGTGATAATGGATGATTATAAGGTAAAATATTTGAAACTAATTTTTGTGATGAATTATCCATAAATTCAAATGCAGATAAAATTTCACTTAATTCAGATTTTGCTTTTTTAAAAGTTTCTTGAACATCTTTATAAGAATTAACACCAAGAAAAGCAATATTAACAGCTTTTGGTCTTGCTGGACATAAAATTGAAACCCCAGTAATTATACCTAAAGTACCTTCAGAACCAATAAATAATTGTTTTAAATCATAACCAGTATTATCTTTTCTTAAAGAATGCATTGAATCAATAATTGTACCATCAGGTAAAACAACTTCTAAACCTAAAACAGAACCATGTAATGAACCATATCTAATTAATCTTAAACCACCAGCATTTGTAGCAACATTACCACCAATATGACAAGAACCTTTAGCACCTAAATCTAATGGGAATATAAAACCATTTTCAGATAAGAAATTATCAGCATTTTCTAAAATTAAACCAGCATCAGCTTTTAAAATACCAGAAATATTATCAAAAGATCTAACTTTATTTAAATTTGATAAAGAAATAACAATTTCATCAAAGATTGGAATTGAACCACCAACTAAACCAGTATTACCACCTTGTGGAACAACAGCTAAATTTTTTTCATTACAATATTTTAAAATTTTTGAAATTTGATCAGTTGATTTTGGTTTTAAACATAATGAAGATTGACCTTTATATTTTCTCATCCAATCTTCATTATAAAATAATAAATCATTTTGATTTGTTATAACTAAAGAATCATTATTATTTAAAATTGATTTAAAATATAAAATATCATCATCAGTTAATTTATTAAAAGTTGAAATTCTTTTTAAATTTGGATAAGAATCTGAAGTTAATTTAACTTGTTTTGTAGCATAATTTCTTAATTGAAAAGAAGATTTCAATAGATTTCTATTTAATTTGAACATATTTGAATGAATGAATTAAGGTAAATGAATAAATTAAATAAAAACAATAAATCAGAAACCCAATATAAATAGATCGTTTAACCTGGAGAAGTGAAGAAGTGAAGAAGTGAAGAAGTCGCTTAAAATTGAAATAGAAGTGTGGCGCATGTGGCTGAGCGTGTGGCTGAGTGTGCGACAGAGCAGATGTTGTATCACGTGCCCTCTGTGCGCTGATTGGCTGTCGGCGTCCACGTTTTCTGTTGATGACCAGATAAAAAGAAACAGTGATTACATTAACATCTCCACTTATACTATAAAACAGGTTGAAGGGATAATTTAATTTAATTTAGTTTAATGGTAATGAACTAGTAAATGAGTCACACTGTAACATTAACATAATCCTAATCCTAACTCTTATCTCTGCTCGATATCGATATCGTTCGTTTGTCTGTTTTATTAGTCATTTTTAGATGGTTAATGGATAAACGGGAGTAACTTAAACATATAACTTTTCTATTTCAATTTAACTGTTACTGTTACTTTTACTCTTTTACTTTTTTACTTTTTATCCATGTACTCTTATTATCATCAACAATGAATCAAATAATAGATAATTATGATGATTATTCAATAAATTCTTTAAATTCAATAAATTCTTTAAATTCTTTAAATTCTTCAAAATTAAATTCTCCAAATTTAATGTCAACTCAACCTTCAATTTCAAATTTTACTTCAACTTCATCATTAAAAAATTTAAATAATTCAATATCAAATACTCATACTAATCATCATCATCATTCAAATAATGAAAATTTAAAATTAGTTATTGTTTGTGTTGGTTTACCAGCTAGAGGTAAATCTTATATAACAAAAAAATTAACAAGATATTTAAATTGGATGCAATTTAATACTAAAATTTTTAATGTTGGTAATACAAGAAGACAAGAAAAAGGTAAACCAAGTGATGTTCCAATTCAAGGTCCAATTTCTACAACTCATGATTCAAATTTTTTTGATCCAAATAATAATGATAATTTTTTAAAAAGAGAAAATTGGGCAAGAGATACTTTAGATTCTTTATTAAATTATTTAATTTATGATGATGGTAATGTTGGTATATTTGATGCAACAAATACAACTAAATTAAGAAGAAAATGGATTATTGAAACAATTAATAATAAAACTAATGGTTTAATTAATATCTTATTTTTAGAATCAATTTGTGATGATTTAGATTTAATTGAAAAAAATATTAAATTAAAATTAAGTGGTCCTGATTATATTAAAATGGATAAAAAATTAGCTTTAAATGATTTTAAAAATAGATTAAAAAATTATGAAAAAGTTTATGAAACAATTGATAATCAAGAAGAATTAGATAATAATAATATTCAATATGTTAAAATTATAAATGCAGGTAAAAAAATTGTTTCATTTAATATTTCTGGTTTTTTATCATCACAATGTGTTTTTTTTTTATTAAATTTTAATTTATCTGATAGACAAATTTGGTTAACAACAAATGGTGAATCAAATTTTAATTTATTAAATAAAAAAGGTGGTGATTCAAATTTAACAAATCATGGTTGGAAATTTGCAAAAGCTTTATCAAAATTTATTTCAAAAAAAAGATTAGAATTTAAATTAAAACAATTAAATAAAGAATTTGTTAATGATGAATTTAATTCTTTTCATAATAAACCACATATTGAATCAAATTTTAATATTTGGACAAGTCATTTAAAAAGATCAATTGAAACTTCATATTATTTTCATCAAAAAGATTTTATTAATAATCATAATCATAATCATAATCAAAATCAAATTCATCCTGATTTAGATAATAATAATTATCAATTTGAATCTTTTAAAATGTTAAATGATTTAGGTTGTGGTTCAATGGATTCAATTAATGAATTAGATTTTAAATTAAATCATAATGAAGAATATAAAAATCAAATGTTAAATAGACTGACTTATAGATTTCCAGGAATTGGTGGTGAATCATATCTTGATGTTATATCAAGATTAAGACCAATTATAATTGAATTAGAAAGATTAAAAGATCATGTTTTAATTATATCACATAAAGTTATAATTAGAATTTTATTAAGTTATTTTATGAATTTAACAAAAGAAATGATGACTGAATTAGATATTAATTATGATTTTATTTATTGTATTGAACCAAAACCATATGGATTAGATTTAAAAATTTGGCAATTTATTGAAGATTTAGATGATTTTGTTGAAGTTGATGAAATTGAATTCATGCAAAAAAAAAGAAAAAGAGGTTCAATTAGTTGTTCTGCAAATAATTATAAACCAATTATTAAAAAAAATACTGAATATGATGAATCATCATCATCATCTTCTTCTTCTTCTTCTTCTTCTTCTTCATCATCATTAAGTGATAATTTTAATAATGATAATGAAAATATTAAAAATTTTAGAAAAGATTTTAAAATTGAAAGATCAGATTCACAATGTTATGAATTCTCAAATGTTTTATCATCTGATGATGATGAAGATGATTTAAAAACTGTTGATGAAAATGATAATGATAATGATAATGATAATGATAATAGTTCAATCAAATCACCAACTTCAACAATTAAAAATAATCATAGAAGATCATCTAAAGTTATATTCAATACACCAATTAATAATAATCAACAACAACAACAACAACAAGATCATGATGATGAAATAAATGATAAAATTAATGAAATTTTAAATGATTTTGAATTAGTTGAAAAATTAAAAAAAATATTAATTAAATAAAAAAAATAAAAAAAAAATAAAAAAAAAAAATTTAAAAAAAAATTTAAAATAGAATGTCTTTTAATTAATTTTATTAATTAGTTAATTAATTACTCATATAGATTCAATTTGTTTTTTTAAATTATACTATAAACTAGAAAATTGTTAAAAAAGTTCATTTGCTTTTTTTTCTACTATCCATACATGATACATAGATACATACAAGCATATGTTATGATATCATTTAATTACTACTATTACTATTATTATTATTATTATTATTCAAGAATTGAAATTAATGCAATTTTTATTATTATTTATCCTATCCATTTATTATTGCTATTTATTTCTATAGCCATATTTTATTATTTTATTTTATTTTATTTTATTTAATATTTATCTTACCATTATTCTTATTCTTATTCTTTCTTTCTTTATTTTATTTAAAATTTAATTTATTCTTCTTTTTATTTTTATTTTGTTTATTTTTATTATTGTTTTTGGGGTTTCTTATTTTACTTATTTTCTTTCTTGATTTGCTTTAATATTTTTTTGATTTTATTTGATTTTATTTTATCTTTTTTTTTTGTTTGTAATTTTCATTTTACTTTGCTTAATTGGTTTTCTAATATACATATCATACTAAAAGTTTTGTTAATTCAACTTTCGCACCACGTAAATTCCTTTTTCTCTTCTTACTGTACTGTAGTTACTGTAGTTACTTATTACTTTTGCTGTTTAACATATACTACTCTTTTGTATCTTCTTTTCAATGTGTTTTGCTGAATTCCATTTGAATAATCACAAGAAACAACTTAATACACATCATGTCAACTAAGTCATCGAATCCATTGATCAAACAATTACAAGATAAATTTAAAGTTCCTGAATTAGAGGATTATCCTGTTGTTTGCAAGTTAATTGAACTTGCTGATACTGCTTTTCAAAAGAATGAACTCACTTTTTATTTTACTGATTTGTTGGATAAGAATCTTATCCATTATGATGAATTGAAGAAAGGAATGGATGACTTTCACACTTGGTTTATGATTTCAAAGGAAATGATAATTTATTATCTTATCTGTCTTTTTTCATTGATCTCATATGAGTATTGTTTTCCAATTCCTGGGCTTTCTGATTCTAAATATTACCCGTTACAATTTACTAAATTGAAGAGAGAGAGATATTTAAAGTCTAATTTATCTGGTTTAAAAGAAATACAAAATATTAATCCAATTTATGAAGAAAATGAATTCAATATTGATCTTTTATGTTCAATATTTCAAAAAGACCTTTTTAAATTTATCATTAACGATACTTATGAGAATTTAAAATATCTAGCTTCCACTTTTACTCAAAAGATAGGTCCAACTGAAATTACTGGTCTCTCTAAAGATTTTAATAATGAAGAAAATGATTTAAAAATTTTAATGGATAATTACATTATTTCAGGTAAATTGTTACCTATTTTAAATTATATGATAGGTAAATCTGAAGATATTGTTAACAAAAATTATTTTCTACATTGCAAAAGAAAATTTGAAATTAAATTAAATGAAGATAATATTATACCTGACTTTTTATTTTACTTACAAAATCATAAGCAAGATGTTCCTTTAATTCCTCTTTTACCAATTGAAGTAAAACTTCCTTATATCCATATGTTTAAATATTACTTTGAAAGAGAACCTGAAAACAGAACCAATCTTCATGAGATCTTAAAGCAAATCACAACTCAATCATTAGCTTCCAGATCTCTTGTTACAGCTTTATTTGATGGGTTAGATCTTCGTTTTAATAACTTCAATTATGATAACGTTGAAACAAATCAAATTGGTCTTGGTGCTTCTTCTGTTGGTTTTGAAGATTCTAAGTTTAGTGGAGGCACATTGCTTGTTAAATTTGGTGCTTTACTATATGATTTGATAAAGAAAACCATTGGAAATGAAAATGAAATTAAAAAATTAAATGATACTTTTAATGGTTATTATGAAACCTTACAAAAATGTAGTAAGCTGGATACACGTGGTAGTCTTACTGAATCACTTAGACTGACAACCAATTCATCAAATACCGGTTCCAGTAATCAAACTTTAAGTACAATTTCAAAACCTGGATCTCAACTTGAAAATAGGAAAAAGAGAAAGTTCAATGAAAATGAAACCGACAAACCAAAAGGCGATGGTAAGAAAGATGAAAGGTCTACTAAAGAAGAGCATGTTGAAGAGGGTTCATTCAATTGTACCACTTTATCTGACGTTTTAACTGAAACCACTTCAAAAGAATCAATTTTAGATAAGTCAAATAAGAATCATTATTATTATTTATTGCAAGATTCAAATGGAGACAAATTAAATAAAGTTATTTTAATGAAATTTGGTACTTTTATAAACTGGTCACAAACTGAAAGATTATCAACTGATCCTCCTGATGATTCAGTTATTGTTTTGAAATTATTAGATAAATGGAATATTAGTGATTATTTCAGTGATTTCGGAGAAAGTATGGGATATTATGATCATAATCTTGATCGTTTTACTGATGATTGTAATAAAAATATGGAGAAATCAATTGATATTATGAAAAAAATCGAAGAATTTAATATAAGTAATCCAAATTTCTTTATTCATACAGCATATTATATTAGATCAGGAAATTTAAGACATTATGCTTATGATAAAAATAATCAAGAAAGAAATTTTTTTGGTCCATATGTTGTTATGGAATTTTTACCTTTTAATTCTCCAAAAACATTGAAAGAATTTCCAACTATTGAAACTGAAATTAGAAATTTAGCTGAATTGGGTATTTATTTTCATGATATTAAACCTGATAATGTTATGTTTGATTCAAATTCTAAAATTAGTTATTTGATAGATTTTGAGCATTGTGAATATGTTGAAGATTTGGATCCTGATTGGGCTGTTAAGGATGCTTATGAAAAGTATAATACTTGGTTGATTAATCATAGTGATGATTAAATTTTGGATTTAATTTTAATTTGTTTGTTTCTTTTGGTCTCTGTGCTATTCCAAGTTGTTTTTTGTATTTATGCTTTTAGTTGTTTTGTATTTTCCTACTACTGTACCTTTTTTTTTATATCTTTGTTATATTTATTCTATTTATTCTTTTTTTTTGTTAATTTATTTTACTTTATCTTTGCTACATTTATTCAAATAATTATGTTTTATTTTATACATATATAGAGTTTAATCAATTCTATTCTCTCTGTTTAATTTTTTCAATTTTTTCAAGTTGATTTTATATTTGATTTTTCAGTTTATTTTTTAATTTTTCAATATTATTCAAAAATTATTTCTGATTCCTACTCCTAGTCTCCTACATGTACATGTAATAATAATAAAATGGTAATATTAATATGTAATTTCAATGAAATTAAATTAAATTAAATTAAAAAAGATTTCTTCATGAATTTAAGAAAAAATCATAATATAAGGTAATAATAATAATAGTAATATATAATTAATATAAAAAAAAAATAACAATAATAATTATTAAATTCAAAAAACAAAAAAAGAGCATAATTAAAACACAAATTAAAACAAATAAAAAAATTCAAACAAATCAAACAAATAAAAATAAAAGCACCAAAAATAAAATAAAATATAATAATTTGAAATAAAATTGGACTAATCAATAATAATAATAATAATAACGATAATAATGATAGCTTAAGCAAAAAGAAAGAAAAAGCAAAACCATTTATTTATTTATTAATTAAATCAATTTAACAATCAAACAAACGAACAGACAATCAATCAAACAAACAAACAAAAAAAACACAAACATCAAAACCCATCCATCATAAGCAAAACTAAAAAAAAAATAGAGATAACGACAATATCAAAGTAGAATAAAACTTGATAATAATAATAATAAACAATAAACAATAAAAAAAAAGTAAGACACATAAAGAAAATAAATTTAAAAAAAAATAATAAGATTTCAATCAATAAAATAAAATATTTCAATAAATCAGATAAAAAAAACTAAAAGTAAACAAACAAAAGGGACATATACATTTTGAAAACAAAGTGATAAAAAAATAATAACATAATAAAATTATGAATCAGTCAGCAGTAATGATAATAAACTTGTAAACAAAAACATATTGAAAGAAAGATAAGAAGAAAAAAAAAACGGAGGAGAGGTATAGTAGTAATAATAATAATGGTAATAATAACAAATGAATATAATCAGTACAACACACTTTGAATTAATGAAAAATGAATTTAAATAATAAGTTTTAAATAATTCATTTTCAAACTGATTAAAACATTTGAATAACAAAAGGGATAAAATGTTTATAATGAGCACACGTACTTTGGTATAATAAAAGAACTATAAGGGATATAATTTGAATTAAAACAAAATGAAATATAAGAGAAAAAAAAGCTTGAAAATTGTCGTTATACTCTTCATTTGCTGTTTGATTGTTTGTTGTTAATTGTTGTTAATTGTTGTTGTTTTTGTTTGAATTTTTTTTTAATAAAGAAAAGAAAAAAGTAAAAGTTGAAACTTTTTGATAATAGAAGGATAGTACATTAGCTTTTGTAAAAAACTTGTTAAGCAAAAAAAAATAATAGAAAATATTAATATATGTTGTTTTTATCTAATTAATTAATAAGACATTGGACTTTGTTGTTAAATTTTATAAATGTTGTTGTGATTTTTTTTTTGTTTTTCTAACACTTGAATATTTGATATGTAATATTTTTTTTCTTCAAGTAGTTATTCTAAAATTGGGAATGAAAAGAAAATAATGTTTATAATAATAATGTAAAGCAAAGATCCAAAAAGAGGGAGAAATAGAAATGAAATGAACTTAATAATCCGAATCATCAGGATTTGCAACTCTTAAAACTTTTCTATTATAATCAGCAGCATCAGCTAATGAACCATCACTTAACCTTCTTCTACCTAAAGCAACGGAATTACCATTCAGATTATTTGACGACGTCGTATTATTGTTATTAGTATTCATAGTATTTGAACCATAATAAGCATCATCATCAGGTGAAGCAAATGGATTTTTATTTGATTTTAAAGCTTCTTCATATGCAATATCATCAGCTAATACAGTATCTTCATCAAATGAATCATCTCTTATTCTTCTTCTAATTAATAAAATCAAGCCACCAAGTAATATTAAACCACCAATTGAACCACCAACTGCACCACCAATTATGGCAGCTTTATTTGTTGAATGTTCAGTTGATTGAGCAGTTGATGTAGATGAACTTGCAGATGCAGAAGCAGTTGCAGTTTGAGTTGAAGAATCAGATGAAGAAGCAGATGTTGTTGTTGCAGTTGGAGTAACATAAACCATTGAAGTTAAAACAGTACCAGAAACTTGAACAACAGAAGTAACGATTTCAACTGAACTACCAGCATCGTCAGTTGTTGCAATAGTAACAGCACTTTCAGATGTACTACTAGTAGTACTGATACTACTAGTACTACTACTATTATCAGATGTTGTTGTTGAAGCAGCATTTGTTGTTGAATCATCATCAGTTGAAGATGAAGCAGCTTTAGTTGAACCAGAGGTAGTTGAAGAACCTTCTTGAGAAGAATTAGAAGAACTAGTTGAAGTGCTTGTATCACTATCATCGGAAGAAGAAGAATCAGAAGAAACTTCTACACCATCTTGAGCATAACAAGTATAAGAACTTGAACCACCACAATATTCATATGGATAACCTGCACAAGCAGAAGTACAAGAATCAGTAGTTGAACCAGTTGGAGCTGAAGAACCACAATAACATTCATCACCATCAGTTAAAGCAAAATAATCATAATCTGAACATTCTTCTGAACAGTAACCACTTGCTTGATATTGATAAGTACCTTTTGAAGTATATGAAGAAGGGATTGAACTATAACAACCTAAAGAAGTACTTGCAGTTGATGAATGTATTATAAATGATATTATAGTTAATGATAATATTAGTTTATTCATTTTATTTAGATTAATGTGTTGATTGTTGTGTTGTTGTATTGTATTGTTGTGAATTAAAGGGTACAAAAAAAGTTGTATTAAGGTGAAGTTAATTTTTTAAATTTAGATTTGAAATGAAAATAAGAAACAGACAGGTCAGGCGGATAACAAGAAAAAGAGTGTAATAAAGTTGGATGACCTAGTTTGTAGTAGTATATAGTTGAGTTATGGGATAACGAGTGAGTAGTGAGTAGTGGAGTGTATGAAGAAGAAGAAGTGTTGAAGCTGGAGTACGTAGGTTGGTCTTTTTAGGAATTCGAAAAGGGAAAAGGAAAAGGAAAAGAAAGGCAATAAATAAATTTGATTTGATAACTTGAATACGACCCAAATAGTGTCTCTTTCTTTTTGCTTGATTATACTTATACAGTTATACTATAGCTGATTGTGTGACTACTCTTATATGGTCTATGGTCTACTACCCCTACTACAACAGTACAACCTCTCTGTCTCTCTCCCTTCTCCTTTTGGTCCTTTTCCCTTCCCTTCCTGATTCCTCCCCTGAGTCCCCTGTCTCTCCTCTCGATCCTCTGTTTAAATTTAAATTTCCACCGCGTCGCGTTTTAAAATTTTCACCCTTCAAGTCAAAATACATGTAATAAACGGTACTCGTTAATTATATACGTTGGACGGTTGAAGTGAATTAATTCAGTACAGTTGATCAATCTACCCTATATCTATACAGAGAGTATAGACCATTAAACTAGAGCTAGAACCCTTTAAGTTCTATGTACTTGTAACTTGAGGACAGCTGTCCAATAAGATTAATTCTCCTAATGGCTGAGTATAGAGTATAGAAACAATTTAGTTCCACCGAAAATTGTTCTAGAATATTACGTAACCCAATCCAAATCCGTATACCGTGGTTTTTTTTTTACAACAATTAACTTTATACACTGTGTTAATTGTGTGTGTTTACATGCAGTATATACGTTAATGTTGATGATGGTGCAAATCCACAAACTTATACCATTGATTGTAGCATATGAAAAAATTCATGTTAATTATTATTCAATTAACAATTAACAAATACAAATTAATTTGTACTTGAGACTACATAACATATGATGGGGTTACACCGTTACAATCTTCAAATAATGTACATGTACGTAGTTAAAAAAACAGTAATTGATCTAGCTGCTGAATCAGTTGAAACTTAAAAGACTCTTTCTTTGTCTTGAAAACTGTATATATTTCAATTCATCAATTTTAATTAAGCTATAGGAAAACTTAAAAAGCAAATAATTGTGTATATATATTTTTTTTTTTAACATAACTTTATATAAGAAATTTTTTCTCATTACCAACTTCTGTTGATTTTTAACTAGCATTCAACTTGAAGTAAAAATTATAATTTGATTAATATAAGAAAAAAAAATATACACAATAATTAAAAGAAATTAAAAGAAATTAAAAGAAATTAAATTAATTGAATAAAAAAAAAAAAAAAAAAATCTATTCAAACTGATTTACCGAATCTATAACCGAGATCTTGTCCAATTTCTAATTAATCATTTCCTTTAATTCAGTTCAATTAATTACAATCAACTACAAACATGTATAACATATATACTATAAATAAATAAACCACATACTATAGAAATGAAAAAAACTATGGTTACGAAATTGAATTCTAATAAATTCTAATAATCCTTTTTTTTTCTGTATAAGCTATAGCTTATAAAAACATCCATAAATTAATACTGTACCTAAAAACATTCACAAAACAAAAAAACGTTAGTTAGGACCCCTTTTCAATTGTATTTAATCATTAAAACATCAATATGCATAAACAAACTCTTTCAAATTATTGATTTCTATACAATTCAGTAATTACTTATTAGCTTTTAAATCTTTAAATTTATTGATGTTAGTACTACCCATCTTTAAAACGGGGTTCTTTGGTTAATTTTCTGCTGCTTGTTTATAATTAATGTACTAGATCGATGTAATATACCCTTTAAAGCACTAGTAAATTAAAAATATGCATGATCAAGATATTTCAAATTACTGATTTCTATACAATTGATCAATTAGTTATTAGTTGTTAAATTCATTTGAATTGTTAATGTTAGTACCATCTTAAAAAAAAGTTTTTTAGTTTTGAATTTCCATCTGTTTACATAATCGAACTAACCTTTAATCATGATTTCAACTTCGATCTTTTACAAATGGATTTTACACTTGCTTAATTAAGTTGCATGCTTTTCTGGTTAATGGGTTAAGTTAGTACTTAGAGAGTTTGAAAGCAGTTATAATATGCATGCATGCATGGTTATTTAATTGTATATACGTGATGTGATAATAATAAATTACAAGGATATATGGAAATTTTGTTAGTTCCAAAATTTAATTAAATTTAATGAAAAATTTGCAATTTAATTATAATACAATTCCTACAATTAACTCATAAACCCTATGATTCAATTGATTATTAAAATTAAATAAACTTAACAAAGGTATACCATGTATATTCCAGTACGTACTGTATGGATCAAATAATCAAGAAAAAGAATTCAAATTCTGTTTGAATTAAAAATTTAAGGATGTTTCATATCCACCATAAAATCATCACATTAATTCATTAATTAATAAATTAAAGATACAGCCAGTAAAGTAAAATTGAACAGCTAATAACTTTGTACTTGACTATTGATTATAATACAACTTAATATTCCTTAAATTCTTTGAAACTTGAATTAACTTAGGATAAGTACTTTTGCTTAGAGCTGCTCTGGCCTCTGAGTGCTTTATCTCCCTTTTTTGAATTCAAATAAATTTGTAATATAACATAATTTTTGACATGTTTTTTATTTGGGTTCAAGATAAATTTGATCATTGATTTATTTTACACTTATTTTATTATCATATAAATATTTGGAGTTTTGTGGTAATATTAAAATAAAGCTGTATTCAATAAGAATGAGAAGAAAAGTAAGCACAGCCTTGAAATGAAATGGAAAAAGTGCAAACCAATTTTCAAAATCAAAAAGTGATCACAAAACCCCTGATTTTGAAATTTTTGCTACAAAATATCTGTCGTGGCTTATTTTACTGAATATCTCTACACACAAATATGATATAGACTTGGGACTTTGTATGCCATTATTAAATTAAATAAAGTAGATATTTATTAAATTTAGTAATTCATAAAAAATCGATAGCGAGCTGGAGTTGACCAGTCCCTGCGACAGAGATAATGTTGTGCTTTAGCTTCCTATTTTGTAGCAATTTCCTGCAAATTACAGCCGAAAGTGAGCTCTTGAAGGAGGTCACATGAGTTTAAGAACCATTATTGGGTAAAAGAATATTGATCTTTATGAATTGCTATTCTAAAGTACTACTTCATACAGTTTTATTTTAATTAATCTAAAAGAGGTTTGGAAGTATGAGCTAGTTTAATTTTTTTTTAAATTTTGGTTCAATAAATTGAATTATTTTCAAATAAATGGAAAAGTAAAATTGAATGAAAAGGTTTAGATTTAGCAAAATAAAAGAACCATAGGTACATGTATAAAATATAAAGATACAGTAATTAAAGTAAATTAAATTAATCATAAAATAAACAAAAAAGTAATCATAAATGGAAGGGCTAAAGGCAGTAACAGAACAAAGGAAAACAAAACAAAACAATAGAAGTTAGAAGAAACAGATGACTTAGTTTGTTTGTTATTTCTAAATTAAAAAACTGTTCATATATATGTATACTTAGAAATTATTTTTCATAGTTAAGTTAAATAAGTTCAGGTCATATAAGAAAACTTTTAAGTAAATTTCTTAAAATCAAAAACTCCATGATTGTAATGAATTCTCTAAAGTACATGTAGATGAATCATGTAAATTGAAAAACGTTTCACCAACTTCATTTATATAACAATAATTAGCTGCTGTTTATTCATTTATACCACTATTGGATATATTTAAAACAATGAAGTCTTCAATCAAAGTGAGTTCACTTATGAGCAGATTCAGAAACAAGTATAGTAAATTATGTTAATCATGTATCTAAAGAAATCACTATTTGTTAACGCAGGATAAAACAACTTTTGAATGATTTAAACCAGGCTGAATATCAGAGTCTTTATAAAATTCATGAATGTAAATCAAATTTATTTGTTATTAGCTTATGTATCAACAATTGTAATTCAATTTCCATAAAAATACCAGTTAGTGTAAGAGAAAAACACAAACAAACCATCTAGTGTTTATAAAACCAGACTATCTCTTCTCTGTTGCAACCATTGCATTGACCGGCTTCAACGGATATCCATATATGAGTGGAACTGCAATTAAAACGTATGATATATGTCTTCTTTGCTGGTTCTTTGCTATTTCTGTGAATCTGTAAATAAATTAAAAGAACTCACTCACGAATTTGAACAATCAACATCTTCTGATCTTTCAACAGTCACTTCTTCTTCTACTGTTTCTTCAATTCAACACTCATACTCAATTAATTCTATTCAATTAGTTGCTCTATATCTTACTTTTATCATCTTAGCACATTTTATTTCTTTTAGATTCTAAAAATCATCTTATTTCATCTTTCTATAAATAATGCCTCATTCTGATTTTATACCAACTGAAGAACAAGATATTTATGATCAATTTACTGTTATAAGACAAAGATTATCCGAAATTAAAAGAGATCATTCTAAATTCATCAATTCAAAAGAAATCAATGACTTGTATTCACAAGTTTTAAAAAAAATTTCAATTTTAAAAAAAATTAGAAATGAAGGTGATGATCAAGTAATTCATCCAATTGAATCTCCTAATAAAGTTGATATTTTAATTGATGAAATCTTTCAACTATTATCTTTATGTTTTGTTACTTGTGGTTTATCAAATACTGCACCTGCAACTTATGCTTCTTTATCAACAGTTCAAAGATTATTAGAACATATGCAAGAAACTGATTTATTTTCACCAAATGATTTAAAACCAATTAATGAAAGATTAAATGAAATTGAGAAAATTATTAAAAATGATACTTCTTCTGATGATGAAGAACATAAATTATTAGAAATTAAATTAGCAACTTGTTATAATGAATATAAAATTTTACAAAAAAAAGTTGATGAATTACCTGAAAATGTTTTAAAAATTATGAATAAATTAATAAAAATTAAATCTGAATTAATTACTTTAATTACAAATAATGATACTAAAAATAAATCTGTTTTAAATTTATTAACAAAAGAATTAGAATCGGTTCAAAAACAATGTGAGGGAATATTTTCAAGTGAATCAAATGGTTTAGGTGAAGGTGTTATTAAAGGTTTAATTGATGAAAATCATAATTTAATTAAAGATTTACAATTAGGTGATGCTAATATTGATCCTCAATTAAAAGAAATTTATGATAAATTAGATAGTTTAAAAGCAACTTTAAAAAGTTTATTAGTTACAAGAAGATGGACTTTAAGATCAACTGATATTTTTAACTATCAACGTGAATTAAATAATATTGATAATTCAAGAATTAATGGTTATTTTATTAATAAAGATTTCAAAGGTCAATCAATTTTATTACATTTATTAAGAAGATGCTATTCAATTATTTATACTTTATTAGAATCTTCTGAACCTGTTTCTGAATCATTACAACCAATACATAATCAATTAAATACTGTTCGTAAATGTTTATTAGATTTAAAAAGAATGGGTGGTATTTCTTCTATTAGAGAATTATATCCTTATCAATTAAAATTAGGTTCAATTGATGATATGAAAGTTGATGGTAAATTCATTATAAATGGTCAAATTCCTGAAGGTCAAGGTACTGTTTTTGCTTTATTAGCTGAATGTTTTGATATTGTTCATGAATTAAAAATGGAATTATATGAACGTGAAGAAGATCTAGAAGATGTTGATGATAATACTAAATTCAAATCAAGTGTTATTGGTACAAAAGCTTTACAAGATACAAATTATGATTATAATATTGTTAATGATCCACATGATTTACCTTTATATGATGAAAATGAAGATAATTTAGCAGGTTTAAGTTTAAATGCTAGTATGAATGAAAGTGATGAATTAACTGATGCTTAATTTACTTCCATATCTCATATTATCTTGGTTTTTGTTTATTTCTAATGATACGTATATTATATTTATTTTTTTCCCATCATTTTTATTATTATTGTTATTATTATTATTAGCTTTGGTTTATGTTAATTATATCAAATGCTTTATAATGATTAATGATTTCCTTTTCATATTCATTCTGATATCACATCCATTCATTCGTCATTTTGTTTATTATTATTATTATTAGTTTATGCACATTTTATTATAATTATTGTCTTTTATCTCTCTTTAAGTTTTTTTTTTTTAATTTTATTTTACTTATTTTCTTTGTTTTGTATTTAGTTTTAGTTTAGTTGGAAGATTTTTTTATTATTATTATTATCATATCGGTTTTTCTTTTTCCCTTCTGTTTATTTTTATTTTATTTTATTGTTATACTTACTTATATAAAATCACATTTTTATTTTCATTTTTATTTTTTTAAAAAGCAAAGTGATGACCAATTTACATTGTTGCTAATATCCTTTTTGATTTTTTGATTTTCATTTGAACAGTTACATTATTATTATTATTATTTTTGAATCAAAGAAGTTGAAAGTGAAGAAAAAAAAAGCTAAATTACCTTTTATTAATACATTTATATTTGATGCTACTTTTTTGTTTTATTTTATTTTATTTTATCTTTTATTAAATTATATCATTTGTATACCCTTTTATTCTTCTATTTTGGGTATCTCTATTCTTTTTATTATATTTTATTTTATTTTATTTTTTTATTATCATTTTTCATATACATATACTCTCCCTTATTTTATTTTATTATCTTTTTTTATTTAATACACTTTAATTATTATTACTTATTTATTTTACGAAGTAAATTAATTCTGAAAAGTTCAATTAGTGGTCAAATAATTAAACATATACATGTACATGTATGTAAGCAAAGTATAAAATATAAAGTGAAATGGAATTGTTATACAACTTTTATGATATTCCAGATTTTATTTTTCACTAGTAAAGTTATTAAATTGTTTGATATAAGAAAGAAAGAATTTGAAAAGACATAATACTATAACACTAGCTTATTGATTCTACTAATATTATATGACATAGAGGGGGATATAACGTCCAACATGTTTAACTTAATTTCTGTCATCCTTAACTAGTGTTATATGGCACCTACGCTGGGAGGATTCCAAAAGATAATATTAGTAGAATAAATAAGCTAGTGTTATAAATACATTTTTCTTTCCTTTCCAAATATGCAATTAGAATTCAATATGGAGAAACTGATAAGACAAAATCAACATCATCTAAAAGTAAATCAATAAAAGCACTTATTCCAGGGAATGTCACTGCAGAAGGAACAAAGGTATCATTTTCAGAGTTAGTTAGAAATACCTCTCAATAGGAATTGAAAAATGTATTCTAATTTATTAATCATTTAAGAAAAGTTTTAGCATTAAAAGAAATTGAATTAAAATATTTTCAGCAATTTGGTCTCTTTCACCAAAGAAGAAACTTCTTCGGAATTAATAAGCAATTTAGAAGTGATATATGTCAGCTATGAAAAGGAAATCAGAGCTGTTTTGAAACAAAGAATCCAAAGATACAAGAGTGATAAGTTTGATAAGGATAACAATATGATTGAACACACAACAAGAAGTCTAAACTCATCAAATGGACAGTTAGTACTTAATTATGCCAGCACCAGCAAAAACAATTAGAGCAGATTTCTGATTTTCTGATATACTTTTGAAAAACTATCAATTAACAACAGATTGAAGCATCCAAATTGAGACATTGAGGTGTACCATCAATGGACCAGCATGTATAACTATGTGTGATAGACGTGTTGGTGAATTCACAGGAAAAGAGAAAGACAGAAAGAGAGAATGATCATCAGATAAATTCCCCCTTTAATCCCCTGCACCGCCACCTGTTACCCGCCCTGCGCACGCGCCACATCGCCAGCACTGCCACACACCCGCCGTGGCTGAGCACACGTCAGCCATTACGTAATCACAGCACTATTTTGAAAATTTTGTATGGATATGGACGACGTGAACACTGAACACTTTTCGTATTCATGATATATCTTTTTAATCTTTTTACTTTATCACTATTTTATACCTTTGTATCATTACTTTCAATATCTTAATACTTTGATTCAAATATTATCCATTCATTTCATATTTTTTCACATTTTTAAATTCCGTTTATAGTTCTAAGTTCATAAATCATAAATCCGTCAGATTATTTTAAAATCACTTTTTATTTCAATTCATAATAAACAAACAATAATTTGATTTAAATTATAAAAAAAAAAAATAAAAAATTAAAATAAAAAAATATACATATACATAAAAGTTATCTTCATCCATAATTATTTGATTTTTAATTGAAAACATTTCACTATCATGTCTAAATTCTTCGAAACAGTTTCTTCTAGATCATCATCTATAAATTCATCATTTTTAAAATCATCCAATTCCATTCCAATCACTAATAATTCACCAACTGGTTTAAATTCAAAGAAATTGACTAGAGATAATTTACATAAATTATCTGATTTTTGGAGCGTATACTATCATGAAAGATCAGTTAATCATCAATCTCAACAACATCATCAACATCAACAACAACCTACACAACCTACACAATCTCAACAACAGCAACAAGAAGAAACAAAGTCAAATGATGATGATGAATCAAATGCTATTGAATCAACCATTGAATCTAATAATACAGATCAACAACAAATTCAAATAGTTCAACAACCTCTGGCTGAATATTTAAAAGATATTCATTTAGTTGAATTTCCATTAGTTGGTTCACCATTAAATGAAACAACATCAAAAATTGATTCAATTGAACAATTATGGCAATCATTAACAAATGTTAAAAAACCTCATGATTTACCATTTGATACTGAAGTTTTCATTTTTAAAAATGATATTAAACCAATTTGGGAAGATCCATCAAATGCATTAGGTGGACGTTGGGTTTTTTCATTTGATAGAACTAATCATAAATTAAGATCCAATCCAAATAAATCAATTTCAAAAGATGAATATTCAAATCTTTTACGTCATCGTGTTTCATTAATTTGGGAAAGATTAATAATTAAATTATGTTCAAGAAATTTTATTCCAAATGATAATTTATTTAAAGATATTATTTCAGATGATATTTGTGGTATTACATTAAGTGTTAGAGATGATAGAGATATTATTTGTATTTGGAATACTCATGTTTCTTATAATAAATATGTTAAAGATGAAATTTCAAGATATAAAGAAGTTGCAAAAAGATTACATGATGAATTAATAAATGATGATGATTTAAAATTACATGAAGCTCTGGATAATATTATTGATGAAGATGCTAATTCTGAATTAGAACATTTTCAACAAGAATTAAGTGCAGAAGCTCAAGAAGAAGCAACTATTGATGATATTGAAGTTAGTAAAAAGAAAGATTTTAGAGATATTATTAAATTAACTCCATTTTTATTAAGACGTGGTATGGCTGATTCAATGTATAAGATTATTAATGAATGTGATATGATTATAAATGATAACATTTCACCAATTACTTCATTAGATGATGGTACATCAATTGAAAATAAAAATAATGTTGATAGATCAAAATATAAGATTCATAATTTTAATAAACAAGGAAATAATAATAACAATAATAATAATAATAAGAATAAAAATAAATTAAATAAAAAAGATAATAGTAAGAGAAAGAGAAGACCATCAAATAATCGTGGAAATAATTCAGGAATATTATCATCTGGTAAAAGAGGAAATAATGAATCAAATGGTTATTCTAATATTAATAATAACAATAATAATAGTTCACCAAATGGACTTAGAAAATATAAACCAAGAAGATTTATTAATAGTAAAGAAGCAGGAGTTACACCAACAGAAGAAAATGGTAGTAGTGGAGATCATCAACATTTTTATCATAATCATACATATATAAATACACACAATAGTACTACTACTAGTAATACTACTACCAGCAGCAATAATCATGAAGAAACATCATCAAATTCATTAGATAATAAATTTTCAGAATTAGGTAAACAAAGAAAAAGATTAGATTTAGATGGTGAAGGTAATGGAAATGCAGATGTTGATGAAGTTAATATGTTAAGTTTTGGTTCAAGAAGAAGAAGAATGTTACAACAACAACAATTATTAAAAGAACAAAAACAGAATGAACAATGATATAAACGATTACAATTAACAATTAATTTATTATTACTATTATTACTTTTTTTTTTTCAAACCTTTAATTTAATTTATGTTTCACGTACAGTTTGTATGATTTTTGTTCTTTTATTGTTTAATTCTTTTTCTTTTAGATTCTGGTTGGGAGGTTTTTTCAATTTTATTATTTTATTTTATTTTATGTTATTTTAATTTATTTAGTTAAACACTAGTAGATAATCACGACAGACAGTTTGTTGTACACCGCCTTGAAGCGCTTCCCCTCATTTAATCCAACAGAGAGAAGTACAACTACACTCTTAATAACTAAGTTATAATAAATAGAATATATTAATGTTAATATTGTAATAAATAAGTGTATTATAAGAATAAATAAGAAATCAGTACTTTCTAGCAGCAACAGCATGATCATCTCCATTGACTAATCCTAATGTCTTTGGAGTCAAGTAATCTCTCTTCTTAACAAATGGTGCTCCAATCTCTTCTGCTTTCAGATCACTTCTATCCTTCTCCAAATGTTGTTTCATAATAACCATCTTATAACTTTCTAATCTGTGTCTTCTGCATTCCACAAAATCATTTTTGAAATTAGCACACTCTTCAGTATTCTTAACATTGGAGTTGGTCATACATTCTATGGCCTTTTGGAATTGACCGAAGCATTTGTTAGGTCCACCGATTCTGCTGACTTGTTGTAATGGCATGATATGATATGATGGTTTGTGTATCTGGTGTATTCAAATGATGTAGTTGTAGTTGTAGTTGTAGTTGTACTGGTAAAAGAGGAGAATTGGCTAAGTGAATTGAAATCGCTAAATGAAATAAGAACACCCGTGCACCGCCATTTGATGAATTTAACCATCGATATCAGACAGAATCAAAGTTATATTCCTTCAATTCCTTTCGTTTCCTCTGATTCAATCACACTATCTCATCCAACATGACCACTGAAAGAAAAGGTCGTTTTGAAAGAATTAGAGAACCCCCTGAAAAACCTTATTCAAGATGGTCTGGTCCTCCACAAAAACTAGTTTATTTAGAAGTTGGTAAACCAATTCCAACAATAATTAAAAATTCTTTAACTCAAGAACAAATTGATTCTTATGTTTTATTAATTAGAATTGAAGAAATCTCTCAAATGTTAAAAAATAATAATTATATACCTGATGATCATATAAGGTCTCCATCACCACCTCCAATTTATGATATTTCTGGTAAAAGAACAAATACAAGAGAATCAAGATATCGTAAAAAATTATCAACTGAAAGAAATCAATTAATTTCAAAAGCTTTAAAAACAATACCTGATTATAAAGCTCCTGAATATTATAGAAAACCTGTTTCAAAAATAACTGAAAAATTATTCTTACCAGTTAAAGAACATCCTGAAATTAAATTTATTGGTTTATTAATTGGTCCAAGAGGTAATACTTTAAAACAATTACAAGAAGAAAGTGGTGCTAGAATTGCAATTAGAGGTAAAGGTTCTGTTAAAGAAGGTAGAGATAAATCAAATATTCCTTCTCATTTAGAACATTTAAAAGAACCATTACATGTTTTAATTACTTCGGAATCTGAAGATAAAATTAAAAAAGCTGTTGAATTATGTAATCAAATTATTCATAAAGCAATTTATGCTCCAGTTGGTCAAAATGATCATAAAAGAGAACAATTAAAAGCTTTAGCTATTTTAAATGGTACTTTACGTAAAGATGAAGATAGAATTTGTCCTTTATGTCATGAACGTGGTCATAAAAAATATGATTGTCCAAATAGAGATAAGATTGAATTTATTCAAAGTCTTGTATGTTCAAGATGTGGTAATATTGGTCATTTAGAAAAAGATTGTAAAGTTAATTTGAATGATAATAATTATAATGGTGGTGCTAATGCAATGGATATGGAATTTGAAAATATGATGAAAGATTTAAATGGTGAATCAATACCTAATCAAATTGAATCATCTGCATCCAATCATGATTCATTATCATCAAGACCAGTTTCTTCATTACCTTCATTACCTCCAATTCCATCATCTTCTGGCGGTGTTCCATCATCAATTAATAATGATCCTCAACAACAATATCAACCACAACAACAACAACAAATAAGTTATGATAAAAATAATTATAATAATAATAATAGAAAACCATATAACAACAACAATTATAATAATAATGGATATGACCAAAGATATGATAATTATAATGATGGATATTATGATTCATATAATCAACAAGGTGGATATTATAATGATCCATATTATCAAGATCAAGGATATGATAATTATTCACAAAGAAAAAGACCATATGATCAATATAACAACAATAACAATAATAACTATTATCAAGATCAATCATATTATGATAATAATAAAAAACAAAGAATAGATTCAGCATCACCACAATCAAATTATCCAAAACATTATTCTGATAATTCAAGACAACCCCCATCAAATCCATATCCATCTTCTTCAACAGCATATCCACCTCCAGCTCCACATTCATCAAATTCATATGGATTAAGAGGTCCACCAGGATTAAAACCATCATCATCATCATCAATAAAATCACCATCAAGCCAACAACAACAACCAATACCACCACCAGCATCAACATCATTACATGGTCCTCCAGGATTATCAGCACCACCAGGATTCTTATCATCATCTTCATCTACGAAAACATCAAGTTTATTATCTACTCCACCACCACCTCCAACTCAAATTAAAAAATCATTAAATCATTCAAAACCACCTCCTCCTCCTCCACCTCCATCTGGTAGTAAGAATAATTCAATTAGAAAACCACCACCACCACCTCCACCTCCTAAGAAATAGTTTTAATCTTTTTTTTTTTGCTTTTTTGTTTAGTATGTGTACTTTTATTAACTCTAAAATTGTTTTATTTTACATTTATACCTTTTCTTGATTTTTCTAAGGATTGAAATTTACTACTTAAAATGTAGATGTATATCGATTGATTAATTGTGTAGACTTATAGATTAGATAACGAATTAAATTAAAATTAAAAGAATTAAGAAAGTAAAAGAAAAAGATAAACTAATTAAGACGAATGAATTGGGTATGTAATTTAATATGTTACATATGTATTATATCAAACCTAATTAATAAAAAATCCCAGAAACAAAAACAAAAACAAAAAAAAGAATAATAGAATAATAGGAGGAAGAAGAGGATAAAAGCAAATATAGAGGAATAAACACATAAGCAGAGAGAAATTATAGCAAAATAAAATGAAAATAAAAAGAGAATTGAAGATGAAAAATTGAAGTAATAGAGATTTTAGTAAAACAAAATAATAAAATGCAAAAAAGAACCAAATAAAATAAAATGTACGTAGAAAGAGATTAAGTTAATAGGAAACACAAAGAAAAAAATAAAAAAATAAAGAAATAAAGAAATAAAGAAATATGAGTAGAATTGGAAAGGATCTAAATAACTGGAAAAATAAATAAGAAAAACACAAAACTTTAATGATCAAAACTAATACCAGCTCTATGAATGAAATCACTTTAATCATGAGAAAACCGTAAATCATAAGCAAAACAATGAGAAATAAAACGTAAGTAGTAGTAGTAGTAGTAGTAGTAAAAAAAAAAATAAGAGAAAACCAAAAAAACAATGATATTAAACAGTTCTAAAACAAATCTGTAAATTTTTATATTATAGTAAGCATTTTTAAACTTTTTGAAACTTTTTTTTTTTGAAGTGGATCATTTCTTTCATTATAATAAAACAAGTTGAAATTATTCAAAAATACATTCAATACCTTTCTTTGAACAACTTAAACAAATACCACTACCATCTTCAGCTTTCAAACATTTAACTTTCTTATATCTGCAAGATTTACAACTTGTCTTTTTAGAATGTTTTGAAGAACTTGATTTACGTGATCTTGAATGATGATGTCTTGTTGTTGTATGATTACTTGTTGTGTTAGCTGGTTCAGCAATTGGAGTGTTAATCTTTAAAGCAGAAGATTGTGGAATAACATCAACTAATTGTTGATAACCTTTTTGTGGAGATGTTGATGATGATGGAGGAGAAACTAAATTTGTTTGAGTTAATGATAATTGAGTTGATGATGAAGGTGGTGGTGATGGTGAAGAAGATTTATTTGAATTTCTTCTTTCAGATTTATTAAATTTAATTATATCATTTCTAGTAAAACCTTTTGAAAAACAACATTGTAAACCTTTTGAATTGCAACCGGTACATGATTTGAATTTTAAATAATCAAAACTAGACATAGTTAATCTTGTTGCATATAAATTGAAATGTTTATTTGAACTATTTGAACCAGCAGTAGTATTAGCAACAGGAGTAGTCGAATTTGAATTTGAATCAGAAGAAGAACCAGAACCAGAATTTTGTTCTTCTTTGATAATTTTAAAATATTGATAATCATTATCTTTTGTAATAAATTCACAATGAGCAATTGATGAAGTTTGTTGTTTTGGTTTTAATTGGTCATTACCATTTGTATCCTCAGAAGTTAAACTAATATACATATTTGGTAAAGATGAAATAATTGTAATTTCAGAATCACATTTAATCTTTCTAGATCTACAACAATCACATGAAGGACCAGATCTTTGTCTTTTAGTTGAATTTGAAGGAGAGGCGAGTTTAATTGATTTTGGTTGGGTTTTAGCGGACTTATAACTTGATCTTCTATTACCAACGGTTGAAGCATGATTTATCAATGGAGTTGGAGCACCAGATGAATCAATTATAGCTTCTTCATCAGATGAAACTAAATTCATAATATCTAATTTTGGAGATTTTTTCAATTTTTTATTTGAATTTGATGAAATTTGATGGTCGTGTGATCTCTTTCTTGAATTTGAATCAACATCAACAGAACTAAATGAAGTTCTTTCAGAATCAGGAGGAGAAGGAGGTAAGCTATATAAAGAAGAAGTATGAGTATCGGCATAAGCAGCAGTTTGAATCAACAGATCTAATTTAGTTGGTCTTTGATGATATTTATTTTCACCACCTTGTAAAGCAGGTAAACTAACAGGAACAGGAGCTAATGAAGTAGAAGTATTTGAAGCTAATTTTGGTAATGGAGAATTAATCAAGGGATTTAAAGAAGTTGGAGAACCATAACCAGAAGAACCAGAAGAATATTGAGTTGTTGTAAAAGTTGTAGGGATATTATTGTTTAATTTTAATGAATAATAGGACAAGTCTGTTATAGGAGTACCTGTTCTAATATACTTTGGAGTACACATGATTATAAATTGATAGGATAGTAAGTTGTAAGATTTGAAATAAGGAGTAAGAAATGAGAAGTAGTAAAGAACTTGGAAAAGAAAACTAGGAAAGTTGAAATAGTTGAAATAAAACTGAAAATGGGGGATATTGGTAAGTTTATATAGTGAAGCTCGATGAGAGAGACAGAGACCCGACTTGGTTTTGGGGGTGGGGGCGAGCCGCAGAGTGAACAATTTTGGTGCAAATCTTCAAGCGTGCAGTCGGCACCCCTGGCGGAGCTGGAGAGGGACACAGTATTCCTGGGAGGATGGAGAGTAGTAGTACTAGTATGGTGGCTAGCAAGACAGGAGATAGAGGTAACAGATGTTAGTGATGTGAAGGAGACGGTTTCACAGAGAAGTTGTAGCTTCTTGTTGGAGAGCTCGAGAGCTCAGAGTCAGAGAACTGAAAGAAGAAACTTGGTGAGATTTCGGAGTGGTGCAAAGAGTCCGGAGTTTAATCATAGGGAACCGACTACGGATGTTCAGATGACTCCAGTGTATCCACCTGGTGCTCACCGGGCACATGGTTAAACATCCTCCGTGAACTTACTTTGAGAGGGTACATATTAATTCACAATGCTGTGGTCAGTTTCACGCACATTTTGCAAATTTCATACTGTTTTGGGAACACTCAGCCAAAACGGCTGAAGCTATACGGAGAGAGAGATTTCAATCGTGGGGAAAGGAAAGGATATCGAAAGGAAAAGGAAAGAGTGAGCGTGGTGGGTTAGCCATAATTAACTTTTTGCAAATTTTTTTCACGTATTAATTCATTTGAGATGGATATTGGATAGCAAGAGTGTCTAGTCATCTAGGTATTGGTACAAGTGATGAAGTCCCATTTGACCTTTGACCTGATTAAGTGTCCACAAACTGTGAGTCTATAACTTATTAGTATAGCGCTGGAAAAATTAACCTAGCTCTATAAATTCGAACCGTTAAGTTCTAAATAGTCAGATCGGGGCAGATACCGACTTCTTACGAGACCGCAGCCTCACTTTCAGCCCTACGTTGTCCGTATCCACTGAATCTTGTTCCTCAGTTTGCAATCGGCCGCCCTTTTAATTATGGAAGATTTGAACTCGGAGCTCGAAATCTGTGAAACTCCACTGTTTATGGTTACCTGATTTGGACAGCTCCGATCTGATTTGACGCTGCAATGGACCTTTTTTTTTTAATCATCTTCAAGTTTGTGAATGAAAATTCATCGTCAGCCCTTTGTGCAAGGTTTCCTCTTATCCTACTTGTCCAACGGAATTCAAGATACATATATACCTGATATTAATTGCTGGTTTACCACTATAGATTGTTATATAAACTACAGTAATCAGTTTAACTTCAACTTCAACTTCAATATTACTATAGCTCTTCCAATCAAATAAATCCTGTATAACAGTATCAGTAACGTGCGTATAAGGATGATTCAACTCCAGATTTCTCATGCACGCTATAAATGAATCATCCATGGACCATGATTACGTACTCCACACATCACAAAATTCACAAAATTCAACTCTCCGCAATTAATTGAATCTTACAACTTACTAACCTCTATGTATATCTTAATTCAGATAATTCTAGTTAACACTTAATTGTGAAATGAATTGATATCATTTAAAATTGGATCATGTTCATGATACAGTGATACTGATTACCGGTAGGACGGTAGGAAGGCATACCTATCTTGATAATTTGTACAAATTAGGTAATTTATTCATTAATTCAAGCTCAAGAGAGAATTTATAGAAAATTTAAGGAACTTTTTTTTTCAAGAATCGATAACATGACTGTATATATATATCAAAAAATCTAAGGATAAGTGTTCAAAATATCCATGAATCGTTCATATATGGCTGGCTGAACTACCTTTTCACCTTTAAATCTCTACTTGAAGACTCATATCTAATCAGTATTTTCCTATTGGTTGATTATCATATACTTCTTAAATTAACTGAGATAAACTTTAATTTGGTTTTGTTGTACGCGTTATATATATAACTCAAGCTTTAATAAAGGATTTAAAGGATTTGAAAATTTATGGACTTTAATTTATCGAATTTTAACTGGTCTCTCGTTCAACTTGATTGATTCAATTATTCAAGCGGTTTCTCAGAACTAGAACGAACTAGCTGATATCTTTTCTTTAATTAATCTCCTTTACTACTAGCTATAGTTACAAGTTGTTTAACTTATAACCTTAAGTTCTTAACGTTATCAACTTAATTAATTAATTATCATCATTCATTCTAGCTACGACCAAATTGTATTAATATTGAACCACCTGAACCAGCTGAAGATGCTTCACTTATGAATAAATTACAATTTTAAAGTGCTAAAAATTATTTTAAGCACACCAAAGATTTCAAATTCAGTACAGATAATACAAAATTACCTCTTTCCAAGTTTTTTAAGAATGAAGATAAATATGTTACTGCCACAATCATGAAATTTAGAACACAAATGGGTATGTTTAAAGAATGTCAAGAAGCTTTAGGTAAAGAACCAAATCCTTGTTCATGTACTCAAGGAGATATTTCTATTGAACATTATTTTTCCAATTGTGCTTTACATACTTCAAGATTGAATGGTTTTTCTTCAAATTT
>JAJLSG010000295.1:0-55243 GCA_030567495.1 Ambrosiozyma neoplatypodis | reverse complement strand
TTTAAACAAGCCAATCCTATACAACAACCATAAGTAGAAACGATAATAGCAGTAAATCAAAAACAAAAAGATGGACTCTAACAAATTGATAATTGATCATAAACTGAAGAAAAGTATTATTCATCTTGATTCACGTGTTAATTCTGTTTAAGCAAACTCTCGGGTATGTAACTAATTAAGATTAGGGATTCTATCCAAATATGTATCATTATCATGATCAGAATTGAAAAAGTAAATGATTTGAATTTATTCAAATTTAATTTTTAGAGATTCATATTCAATCCCATATTCCTTGCAATTTTCTTCAAGTCTACTAATATAACCTCTAAAATCTAGTTGTTCAGGTATTTTTGATTTGAAATTCTTTAGGACTTTTTCACCAATTTCTTCTGGAAGCTCGGATTCCTCTTTTATAGACTCTTTTATACACTCCTTAATTATATCTAAATTCTCTTTACAATTATCGTTGTATAATCTAATAAATTTATTTGCAAGTTCATAAGTGAATTCACCAGATATAAAGTTCGAAATCACGAGTAATAATATATTTATTCTCAGTCTACACAAGTTTTTTAAGTAATTCGTCAGAAATTGGGCATTAAATCTTTGATAATTTATATTATGAAAAAATTTAGTTTTTTCACTAATTGGCTTTTTCTTATTCTTCTTTTTATTAATTGAAACCAAAGGATTCTTTCTTTTAAGTATTTTTTCTAAATCAAGAGAATGATTATTTAATCTTTCAAGATTGTTTTTAGAATTTTGATGAAATTTTAATTTTTCAGCAAAAGAAATACATCTTAAATATAATTCTATAGAAAAGCTTTCTTTTTGATAAATTTCATTGAATATTTCAAATTCTGGTAAATTAAAGAAACCTAAATCATATATATAATCTTGACTTATAATATGTCTTTCATTTGATTGATAAGGATCAAATTCAGGATTCTCAGTTGGAATAGATTCATCGTTTAAAGCATTGAGTGCTTCTTCATGAAAAGAAAGAAATTCTATTCTATCATGGTAATCCACTAAATAGAGATTCATTGCAGTGGTTTATAAGCTTCAAATAATGAGATAATTAAGGTATTTACCACTATTCACCTAACTAATTGAAGTCATTGAACAAACTCTGGAGTCTGGTATATGTTGTAAAAAACTTGGTGAATACTACACAGCCTTGAATTAAAAATAAAAAAATAAAAAAAATAAAAAAAATAAAAAAAATAAAAAAAATAAAATTAACTGTATGTTGATTCATTTCCTTGAATTAAATCAAAATTTCAAATAATTGATATATAATCATGATAATAACAGAACCAAACTCAACAACAATATTATTTGAGAATGATATTCCTAAAAATCATGACATTGGAATCGATTTTTTATTTTTTCAACAAAATCAATTAAATCAATCAATTAAAACAAATATTAAAGGTATTAAATTAATTGAATCAGGTATACATTTTATTCATTTAACAAACAAATTAACAAATTTAAGACATGGTAGATTTTTAAATTGTAAAAAACATCAATTAATAATAATTAAATTCAATAATGATGATGATTTAAATTCAAATAATTTAATTTCAATCCAATCAATTTTATTAAATGATGATTTAATATATGGTAATAATGATAACAATTTAACAGAACTCAATTTGAATGATTATTCATATATGATAAACCAATCGAATTTCAAAGACAAGAATGAATCATGGTTGAAATTATTTGAATTTTTAAATTATTATAAAAATCAAGATGAATTAATGAAATCAATAAATAAACAATTTTTATTCAACCACGAGAATAGTTTATTTAGTAAAGAAATTAAAACTGATGATTCATCAATATTAGAAATTCAACAATTAAATAAAGAATTTTCAAAACATTTAAAAATAAATCAAAATCAAAACCAAAACCAAAATCAAAATCAAAATTCAATTGTTTTTAATTTTAATTGTAATGAATCAAATGAATTAAATTTAACAATTATTGATAATTCAGATAAGAAATCATTCATAAGACCAATTATAACTGATGATGATTATAAATTCATTACAATTGATTCATTGGATAAATCATGGTTTATTAATAATAACTTTAATATCAATATAGATGGAAATAATGATGAAGATGATAAACATGATAAACATGATATAATTTTAGAAATTATATTTACTTTTTTAATTTCATTAATTTTAAATAATTATTCAACAAATGAACAATATTTTAAAATTTTAAAAAATTTATTTAAAAGTTTTAAAATAATTAATAAATTTTCAAAATTTTATTTAATTTTTTTAAAATTAATTAAATTTCAAATTAATTTAATAACAACAATTACGACAGATGATAATGAATTTTTAAATATTAAAAAAAATTTATTAAATGATTTTATTAATTTAATTAAAAATTTAAATTTAATTGATAATTATTTAATTTTAATTGAAATTAATAATTTAATTAATTTAATTAATTTAAAATTTAATTTAAATTTATCATATAATTTAAATGATAATGAATCAGATGATGATGAATTAAATGATTTCTTTACAGCAAATGATGATAACAATAATGATGAATCTGATGATGATGAACAACTTTACTAATTAAATACATACATATTTTTAACATAATATAATCAACTACATTTTACTTACTACAAGTAGTATCATAAATATTGAAAAATGGATATCAGAACTTTCAGAAGTAGAATAAAGAAATAAAAATCGTAAAAACATAATAACCATTAAACGTATAAAGTAATGAGGAACGAAAAGAGGTACAAAAATTAAATACAGAGTAGTAAAGTGAAGTAATGTAAGGTAAGGTAAAAAATAAGAGAAAGTAAAGAAAATGAACACAATAAAAGTAAGGAAAAGATGATAGTAAAGTTGAAGGATAAGTAATCGAAAAAATAAAGGATAAAAGCAAAAAGTAAATGACTAAAAGATAATTGTTAGCTTAATTTAAACTAAAGAGAAATAACCCAACGAAAATAAAATGATAACACATAGCACATAACACATTAATAATAAATAAATAAAAAAAAAAAAACATAATTCATAAAACAAGTAAGTAAATAAATAAAGAAAAAAAGGTTGAACAAACTCGTATATTTTTTTTCCTAACACAAGATAACAATAACAATTAATAAGCAAATATGAATGAAAGAAATGAATAAAAAAAAATTGAAATAAAAGAGTTGTGAATTGTAATATAGCAAATTTCTAAAAAATAATTGTAATTTTAAATTGGGTTATTTTATCTAAAACAAAATCTAAGCTATAAAAAGGAATAGAGAGAACTGAAGAAATATTGAAGAAAAATTGTTATATTGAATTACCTCTAAAAATTTCTCTTTGATAAAAAGCATTAGCACCTTTCATAAAACATCTAAATAAACCATTTGAAACGATATCCCATTCATCATCTTTTGGTTCTTCGTATCGAAAATGATAAGTTTCAGGTAAAAATCGATCAATTGAACATTCAATTTCAATAAAATTATTTAAATCATTATCAAAAGATTGATTCAATTGAACATTTGTTGATTTATAATAACCAGAATCATTAATTGAAGTTAATAAAGGTATTATAACTTTATTTTGTAATTTATTTGAAATATCAGTTGAAATAGTTCTTTGTTTAATTTTAATATCAAAATTTAATTTATTTGATTTAATCGGTGAAGAATTTATTTGATTTGTTGAATTTGTTAAACCTAAATTTAAAGTATTATTATTTGAAGATAAAAATAAAGGAGGAACAGGTAATCTTGTATTATTATTTGTTGTTGTTGAACCAAAAGGTTGTAATAATTTTAATGGATCAGAAGAATTATTATTTGGTATTATATTAGTAGGACCAGCCCCTAATAAAGATGAAGTTGTTGAATCTAATAATAATGATGATCTTGGATTATTGTTATTGTTGATATTATTTTCAAAAAATGGTGGATCAGATAATTTTAATAATTTAATACCAGAATCAGGACATTTTGTTAAAGTATAATATTTTGAATTTGAAACTTTTGGTAATATATGATCAAATAAACATCCACCATGTTTAAAAGAATCACATAAATTTTCAATAATTAAATTAGCTTTACCTTGAATCATCTCAGATTGATTAATACCAATTAAAGTCATTTCAGTTGGTAAATCAATTATTGAATTATGAGAATGAAATTGAACAACAGGTTTCAGTAACCATAAATCTTTTTTAATTTTATATTGAACTTCAACTCTAAAATTACAAGAACAATTTTCATCAATTTGTTGTTGTTGTTGACCAGATATAATTCTTTTTGAATGTTTTGAACATTTTAAAATACATCTTTTTTTATCATTTTTAGAAATAACTAATTTATAACCATGATGTAAAGCATAACATTTAGCAATATCAATTAATACTTTTTTATTTGAACAATATAAAAAAGGAATTTCGGAAGAAATGATATTACTAGAAAAAGTAGAAGAATTATTAATATTATTATTATTATTAGTAGTAGTAGTAGTAGTTGTTATATTATTTGACACTGAATTTGCTAATGGTAGTTTGAAGGAGTAGTCTAATGAAAGAGCAGACATCATAACTAGAAGTATAACAATAATAATGTTAGGCCAACCCAGGGAAAAGGAAAAAGGGCAACAGAGATAGAAATGCAAAAAACAGGCTTTTCCCAACTTTATATACTTTTCCAATTGTCATTCCGATCAACTATACGTAATGACTTCATTAAATTATTTACAAACCCCTCTTCTTTGCGGAGTGCTTGTTCTTATTCACTCCGATAACTTTTATAGGGTGTTGCTGTTGGCACTTTGCGGGGTTCAATGGCCTTGTACGTTATATATACCAGTGTACCCTATATATACTCTAGCTAGCTAGACCTCTAGCTACGTACTCTACTGTTAACCAATCAACTCCTTATAACTTAGAAGTTATCACTCCATATTCATCAGCTCACCTCTCTCTAGAGTCCTATACAAACCATCGGACGCCTTCGGACACTCAGCCAAACTCAGTAGAAATTAAGCTTTCCTTCTCCGAATCCTTCTACGTAGCCAGTCCGGACCCCGTAACTCCCACTTCGCCCCTGTTCTTAGTTCATCACCCCCACATTTTTACATTCTCAAGCTAAATTCACTATAGCTGAAAATTCACTGATAATATCGAGTCTGTAATACTCTGTATCGATCAGGTAGTACTGTAAGGTCCAAAGGAATCGATCAATATTGAATCAATTGAACTCATAAGGGTGTACTCCTCTTGTTCATTCACTGGTTGTACACCCTTTATTGTATCAATGCAGTAATTTGTGGGGAAACATAGGGTTAATCTCTCAGTCATTTTTTAAAGGCTCCATTTATCCAATTGACAAGATCGAAACAGTTGATCCGAATAATCCATGCAAGCAGGAGATCGATGGAAATTAAGAAATTCATTAAATTAATTAATTAGCTAGAGCTTACAGCAGCAATCAATTTTATAATTACTAAATCAGGAATAAACTTGTGGAGTTATTGGTAATTACTGCATTACATGAATTTACAACCCCTACAACTTTTTTAATATAAATACTACACCATTTTCCCAACTTTAACTTTTTATTTCAACAATCTTATTCCAACTTTTTTTTTTTTCTTTCTTCATATTCAATCAATTCAATTGAATTATAATTAACTCATCATGTCTATTCCAAAAACTCAAAAAGCTGTTATCTTTGAAACCAATGGTGGTCCATTAAAATATACTGATATTCCAGTTCCAACTCCAAAATCAAATGAAATTTTAATTAATGTTAAATATTCTGGTGTTTGTCATACTGATTTACATGCTTGGAAAGGTGATTGGCCATTAGATACTAAATTACCATTAGTTGGTGGTCATGAAGGTGCTGGTGTTGTTGTTGCTAAAGGTAGTAACGTTACCAACTTTGAAATTGGTGATTTAGCTGGTATCAAGTGGTTAAATGGTTCTTGTATGGGTTGTGAATACTGTCAACAAGGTGCTGAACCAAATTGTGCTGATGCTGATTTATCTGGTTATACTCATGATGGTTCTTTCCAACAATATGCAACTGCTGATGCTGTTCAAGCTGCTAAAATCCCAAAAGGTACTGATTTAGCTCAAATTGCTCCAATCTTATGTGCCGGTGTTACTGTTTACAAAGCTTTAAAGACTGCTGAATTAAGACCAGGTCAATGGGTTGCTATCTCTGGTGCTGGTGGAGGATTAGGTTCATTAGCTGTTCAATATGGTAAAGCTATGGGTTTAAGAGTTTTAGGTATTGATGGTGGTGCTGATAAAGAAAAATTAGTTAAAGAATTAGGTGGTGAAGCTTTTGTTGATTTTACTAAAGTTAAGGATATTCCAGCTGAAGTTCAAAAAATTACAAATGGTGGTCCACATGGTGTTATTAACGTTTCTGTTTCTCCAGCTGCTGTTTCTCAATCAACTCAATATGTTAGACCTTTAGGTAAAGTTATTTTAGTTGGTTTACCAGCTGGTGCAGTTTGTGAATCTGAAGTTTTCTCACATGTTATTAAATCAATTCAAATTAGAGGTTCTTATGTTGGTAACAGACAAGATACTGCTGAAGCTATTGATTTCTTCACAAGAGGTTTAGTTCACTCTCCAATTAAAATTGTTGGTTTATCTGAATTAGATAACGTTTATAAATTAATGGAAAAAGGACAAATTGTTGGTAGATATGTTTTAGATACATCTAAATAATTTCAATTAACATAGTTTATATAAAAAGCTTTTAAAGAAAGGATGCTGAGCATTCTTTACTTTCTTTACTTTTTTTTTTCATTATTTTGAGTTTTACTCTCTCTTTCACTCTTTATTTTTATTATTCTAGCCTAAGTTTTTATTTGAATTTCCTTCCTTTTTTTTGATTTGATGATATATATGATATTTCCATACTCTTTACTTTATATTATTTTTTTGTTATGATGATGAATGCAAAAAACTATTATTCTTTTTTAACTTTAATTATCGAATTGTAATATTGAAAGATTAAATTTTGAAATATTTTTCTAGCCCCTTATTTGTTTTACCGAGGGCTGAATAAAACGTCTCTATTATTCAAAGGTGCGTTCCTACATGTTTTACACCCCATACTAACCATCAACAAAATACATTCGAATTTTATTCAAATTTTTCAATATACATGTAGCTAGGTGTATATACATAGATCTATATCAGAAAATATCAAGTAATTTAATCAATCAATCAATGATCATATATTAAGGGCAGGTAAATACTCCAACGGAGTCCAACCCTTAATTCATAGAGAAATAAAGTATATCTAATTCTAATTCTTCTTCTAGCTTCTTATATACATTTTTTTTTCATGAAATTACGTATACGTACGTATAATTAATTAATTGAAACTTTTTCAAATCAATTTATTATAATATTCATTAATCTACATGAAATGATCATTGATTAATAGCTTATTTTATCGAATGAATGGATAAAAATTCAATACATACGAATGACCATTAATCATAGGGAATATATTTGATAAGTTTTTAATTTATTTAAATTGAAACCTTAAGCTATAGATAAATTAAACAAAATTATACAAGGTGTATAGTGCTTCAGCTAAAAGTTCAATCTGGTACAAAATAAAATTAGAAACAGTGTATAGTTAATAAATTTATAATTGTTTAAGTTACAAACAATGACCAATTTAAAACTTCTGCTTTAATTAAATCAAATCACATATTGATGTACGTAGCTAATCCATATAATACCAATTCTTTCATATCATAATTATACTGTGAATACAAGATCAATCAACCCAATTGTTGTACAAACTTTATTCACCTTAATTTATGATACCTGTTTAACATTTTCAAAATCAACTAAGTCCTAAATTGAATGTAATAAAAGAAATTTTGAAATACTTTTGAAACGTTATTTCAATATTAAAAAGTGACTTCGAAGTTAATTCTGCTGGTATTAATGAGAAATTGGATAGTAAATTGAACCCACATATTCAAACACTGTTTCACATTGAATATATTTGAATTTAAAAATGATAAATAATCTAAAAATAATGATTTAGATAACTAATTGATTAAGAGTTCTTATCTTCGTATGTTTAGCATGCTCAACTTGTAACTTTAAAAAAGAAATCACATAACATTTAACATTTAACATTTAATAAATTTAATTGAATATGATACTAATTACTAGATAAGTAGTAAATCTAGTGATGGATAATGATGAATTAAATTTGTATGAATCAAATAATATTCATAAGAAGGAATTCGAATGATAAATAAGTGACATTAAAATAGTTACGGAAAAAGGAGCTTCAATTAAGAAATGAAGTTCGGTTCTAATAGAACATTAGTATATAAGAAAAGATCATGAATATATTACATAACATTGATTTCAATTTAAAATTGATCTTTATTAATAGTTTTTGCATATAATTCATCTGACGTTAATTCAATTCTTTGAGATCAATTTTAAAAACGTCAGCAATAAAACACGTATTGAAAAATACATTTACCCTAATTTCCTATGATGCATGATAACACAAATGACAATGATATCCAAAACATTATTTTTCTTAATGAATTTAATCAATATTATAACAATTTGAAGTTATTTATTTAATCTGATTGAATAACAACATCATTATCCGAATCAATGGTACCACCAATAGCAGTTAAATTTGGTCTTGTTAGATTTGTATTTGTTTCCACTAAACCTGTAATATCTTGTAATAATTGATTAATCTTTAAATTCAATTCAAAATTCTTTTCATCATCTTCATTATCATTATTTAAATCATCATTATTTATTGGAACATGACCAAGTATCCAATTTTCTTTTAGATTTCTCGTTATACTTAACAATTCATCAGCCAATCTAATTATTGTCCATGTATTACTTTCAATTTGTAATGTTTCAATTGCTTGAGTTTCTAGTGATTTTGAACTAATTGTTGATAATTCTAAAATATCTTGTAATTTTTGTAATAGATTTTCAATATTATTATCTAGTTTCACCAATAATGGAGTTGTTCTTTTTTGTAATGCTGACATTTCTTTGATATGTTTGAATAATTTTAAGTTAATTGATTGTACTAAAAACCTTTCGAAGATATATAAAGGTTTTGTTTATCTGAAGAGAAAACTAAAAAACCAGCAAAATTTAAAATCACTTGATGGTGCACTGATTAATAGGAATCTCGGACTATCTTTTTTCCGCAAATACTCCGACGCCGAGATCAACAAAAGATAAGAAATAGAAATAGAAAATGAGTTTGTTTGTTTGTTCAAAACTACTTTTCTTCTGCAAAAATCAACAACTACAATTTTTTTTGTTAAATTAGCTACACTTTAAATTACATTCATAATACACAATCAATGCCTTCGCTGAATAATTACAAAAGCAATTCACTTTCAAAGATTCCTGTCTGGGATTATGGAACTACTGGTTCAAATCGTCGTGATACTCCAAATTCTGCTTCTTCTGCTTTCATGTTAAGAGGTAATTGAAAGCCCCTCTAAAATTTTTAAGTTTCTCAAATGTTGAATTTATATACTAACTTTAAGATTATTAACTATTATAGATCAAGGTTTTATGGCTGTTGTTCAACCTGAAGTTTTACAAAATTATTTATTTCCAATTGGTCAATCATTAGAATCAAAGATATTAGCTTATAGAGATAACATTAATAAATTAGTTTGTTCAAGTGATGAACCATCTGATGAAGAAGAAGAAAATAATGACCAACCCAAACCACCTTCTCCTCCTCCTCCTCCACCACCACCACCACCACCACCAAAACAATCAACATCAGCAAAACTTAAATCAAAAATGAAATCTTCATTAAAATTAATATCCAAGAAACCTACAGAAGACTCTTCTCCAATTCCACCCTCTTTACCATCGGCCTCATCATTACCATCAACACCACTATGTAAGCCAATTCCTTCTCTTACCAGAAAACAAATTGAGAATTCATTTCATAAATTATTAGTTATTACTGGCCCTTCATCATTAAGAATTCCAGACCAATCAATTTATTGTTCAAAATGGATTGCTAAACTATCAGGACATAGAACATATACTTTTGAAGAAGCGTTATTATCAGATAAAGACTATGGAACTGATGTTCCTAAAATTATGAATGCTTATTGTAATTCAACAGATTCACCTAATTATAATTTCAATGATTCCTTATTGATTTCAATGAGGGCTAATGCTACAAATTATGAACCATCATTATTTCCAAATGCAATTTCATCAAGAGCAACTCATATTGGTATACCATTGTATAGAACTTGGTTACATGAATTAGCACTACATTGTCCAATTACAATAAATTTATCAAATACAATAATGCCTCAATATATTTCTGATTTATGTTGTTTAGGTTTATGTTCATCTTCATATTTAGAAAGTCAATTACATAGAGAATTAGTTAGTGGTTGTTCATATCCTTGTGGTTTTCAAACTGATTCAGTTGATAAATTCAAATTAAATCAATGTAGACAAGCAATGATTTCATCAAGAATTATTCATAGTTTTTTAACTGTTACTAAAAATGGATCCGTTGCTCAAGTTCAAACAACAGGTAATGAAGATACATTTGCAGTTGTTCCAATAAAAGATTTACTATATCAAAAAATATTAGAAAATGAAAAGAATGAAAATTCGATTGATTCATTATCATCGTCATCAGAAGCAACCTTAGTTGATGCAATTGATATTGGAGGTGTTATTGATGATATAATGGAGGAATTAATTAAAATTGCAGAAGAAGTTTCAATTGGGAAACATAAATTAAAGTTGTTAGTTGATTTAGGTACAATTGATTCAAAATTAAATCTAATGATTATTGAAGATTTAGTTACATCAATGATTAAAGATGATGAATTATATAAACATTTATTGGGATTTATGATCGATTCTGGTGATTGGTACTTTCCAACTGAAGGATATAAATTAATGGAAATTAATCCAGCTGATAATAGTGATGATGAAGATGATGAAGATGATCATGTATTTCAATATAATAATTTAAGAAATAAGTTATTTGATAAAGAAAGTGATTTATTAAATGGTATACCACATGAGGAACATGATAAGGATTATAAATTATTTTTAAAAAGTAATCAAGTAATTAAGAAAATTGGTGAAAATGTTAAAATTAGATTAGGAACTAAAGAATTAAAATTAAGAGAACTTGAAGAACGAGAGAAATTAGAAAGAGTATTATTTGACTTGGATTTGGATAATCTAGTTATTGATTAATTTGTGATTATTATTTTGTTTACATTTACTTTTTTTTTTGGTAATTTTGTTAATTTTTAATTGTTAGTTTTATGTGTATACTTTTAGTTTTATATACTCTTTGATTTATACATTTGTTTATTTAATACACACACAATTTTTTTTCTTCTAGATATAAATTATCTATAGGAACAATTGAGCAGTAGAGAAACAACATAACTCAGTATTGCTAATTGCTTTATCCAATTATAAGGAGATAATGGATAATATAAAGGAATTAAAGGAATTTATTTAAGGATCGATCGATCAAGTTTGAAATTAAATGGAAAATGGTGCACTGATGTCCATCTTGAAATTTTCCGGACCATAGTTAAGCTGATTCGAAGCAACCAGCTAAACTAAAATATGATCATTGATCATTTGGAAGAAATCCACCCGATAGTAACGTATACGTTCAAATTTAAGAATTGAGTGGATTGAATATATTGAATTAATTGGGTTCGACCCATGTACTGTCTATATATAGTCTGTATATGATATATGATCAATTGTATTGGCCAGTATATCGAAGTTCACAGGTGTTGTTGAATTGAGAATCAATTCCCGGAGAATAGAATATAGTTTCTTAAGAGGGTTATGTTAGCTGATTTGATTGATCGAGATGACTGGAATTAAAATTTAACCTATTAATGTGTACGCTTATCTAGAGAAGAGAGAAGAAGCAACAGTTTTCACTGAGATACAGGATAAGATTTAATATTAATATATGAGCTCATTGAGTGGTATCTTGAAGTGAAGAGGTCTGGCTGGTCGATATCTGCTGGACCAAAGTTGTTAGTTGTTGTTATTAGCTGATAAAATACAGCAATTATAATTGTGATTGCAGGCCGCTCGCTCTGGTGCCTCCCGGGAGAGCAGACACGTACGTGGTAGTACGTGGTAGTACTGGTATAGAGCTCCCCGCCGAGATTATAGCAGCTCTAAAACACTGCCGATGACTATATTATAACAGCGTATTCCTCTTTTTTCCATTTTCTGTTTTTCGTCTTTCTGGTTTACCTTCTCTTCTTCTCCTTTTCTCACTTCAATTCAACTATATTATCTTATACTATACTACAAAATGGGTTTAGACTTCTTAAAGAGAAAATCAGGTGTCATCGTTGGTGATGATGTTAGAAACTTATTCAAATATGCTCAAGAAAAAGGTTTTGCTATTCCAGCTATTAACGTTACTTCTTCATCAACCGTTGTTGCTGCTTTAGAAGCTGCTAGAGATAACAATTCTCCAATCATTTTACAAACTTCAAATGGTGGTGCTGCTTATTTCGCTGGTAAAGGTGTTTCAAACAAAGATCAATTTGCTTCCATTCAAGGTGCAGTTTCAGCTGGTCATTATATTAGAGCAATTGCCCCAGCTTATGGTATTCCAGTTATCTTACATTCTGACCATTGTGCTAAAAAATTATTACCTTGGTTTGATGGTATGTTAGAAGCTGATGAAGCTTACTATAAGGAACATGGTGAACCTTTATTCTCTTCTCATATGTTAGATTTATCTGAAGAAGATGATCATGAAAATATTTCAACTTGTGCTAAATATTTCACTAGAATGGCCAAATTAGATCAATGGTTAGAAATGGAAATTGGTATTACTGGTGGTGAAGAAGATGGTGTTAACAATGAACACGTTTCAAAAGATTCTTTATATACTTCTCCAGAAACCGTTTTTGCTGTTTACAAAGCTTTAGCTCCAATCTCACCAAATTTCTCAATTGCTGCTGCTTTTGGTAATGTCCATGGTGTCTATAAGCCAGGTAATGTTGTCTTAAGACCATCCATCTTAGGTGATCATCAAGCTTATGCTAAACAACAATTATCTTCCAAATTAGATAAACCTTTATTCTTAGTTTTCCACGGTGGTTCTGGTTCAACCCAAGCTGAATTCGATGAAGGTATTTCTAATGGTGTTGTTAAAGTTAACTTAGATACCGATTGTCAATATGCTTACTTATCTGGTATTAGAGATTACGTTTTAAACAAGAAGGATTACATTTTAACAATGGTTGGTAACCCAGATGGTGCTGATAAACCAAACAAGAAATACTTTGATCCAAGAGTTTGGGTTAGAGAAGGTGAAAAGACCATGACCAAGAGAATCTCTGAAGCTTTAGTGATTTTCCACACCAAGGATACTTTATAGTTGTGTCTTTCTCTTTATACTTGTTATGTTAGTACTTTTTCTTTTCAATAAATACTATTTATGATCTTTTAACTTCTAAAAACATCGACGCGTCGGCCGGCTGCTCACGTGCACCGCTCACGTGCCCGCCCAGTTACCCTCCCTGAAAGTTTTTCAATGTCCAATTCCCAAAAATCAGTTCGACTGACATCAAAAACAAAAATGAGTTGGCTGGAGAAGACCTGGATGTTCCCCTTTCCCTTTCCCTTCACTCCTTTCCCATTACACTACAACTTACAAATAACAATTCCACTTACTTATCCATCATCCTTAATCCCATCCTTGTCATTTTTCATCGTTCTCTCTTAACTGTGTTTATCCATTTTTTAAGACTTTTCAAACATAATATCATAATACACAGTAAAACATCTATTCTCTTATATATATAAAACTACTTCTAAAACACAATGTCCGATCAAGTGGATAATAGTTCAACTTTTACAACACCTCATTATCATAATAAAAGAGGTGGTTCAAATCCAAAATTTAGAAATAATTCAAAAAGATTTAATAATAATAGCTCATCATCAAATTCATCATCTTCACAAAATTCACAAGCTGAATTAAAATCTAAAATTCAAACATTAACTGAATTTTTCCCTGATTGGACTTATGATGATTTTATTACAATTAAAGAAGAAATTATTAATGTGGATATAACTGAAATTTCTGAAGGTATATTAACTGGTAAGATTCATAAATGGGATCAAGTTAGTACTAAAGAAAAGAAAAAAGCTGCTGCTGCCGCTGCTGCTGCTGCTGAACTAGAGACTGCAAATATTACTACAACTAATCAACAACAAAAAGATACAGATCAAGATTATAATAATAGAAAGACCCAATCTAATTATAATAATTCAAGATACAGCAATAACTCAACTACTCCATATAATAATACCCAAAAATCAAATAAATATCAAAGATCAGCAACTTATCGTAGACAACCTAGACATACAACAGCTTCTTCAAGTCAAGAAACTCCAATTGAACACCCTCATAATACTCCAACTACAGCTGCTTCAATACCAACAGGTAAATCATCTTGGGCAAGTGCATTAAAGCCAACTCCAAAACCACCTGTTGTTCATGAAGAAGAAGAAACTCATGAAGATGAAACAGAAGTTAATGAAAATGAAGCTAACGAAGAAGAAGATTATAATGAAGAAGAACAACCTGAAGAACAAGAAGAAACATCAACAACTGTTGAAGAACCTGTGAAAAAAGAAGTTGTTCTTGAAGAATCAAAACCAGTTGCTCCAACTCCTGCTGCTGCTCCTGCTCCTACAAAACCAATAAGTTGGGCTGCTGCAATTGCTCCAAAGAAGAAAACTCCACCAGCTCCAAAGAAAGAAGAACCAGTTGCTCCTGTTGAAGAAACTAAAGAAGAAATTATTGAAGAAGAACCAGCTGTTGAAGAAGAACAACCAATTATTGAAGAAGAACAACAACCAATTGTTGAAGAATCAGTTCAAGTTGAAGAACAAGAAGAAGTTACAGAAGAACCAACACCTGCTGTTGTTGAACAAGAACAAACTGCTACCGTTGCACAACCTATTGCTCCTACTCCTGTTTTACAAAAGAAAAAACCTCAAGCTGCTGTTGTTTTACCATCATCTGCTAATCAATTAGGATCTGTTGATGGTATCTCATTTGGTTCAATGTCATTAAATGAACCAGAAGAACCAGTTTCTGCTCCTGTTCAAGCTCAAAATACTGCTTCTCAAGTTGTTTCAACTTCTGCACCAGCTACTGCTAATGTTCCAACTGCTCCTTCTCAAGTTGCTCAATCAACACAACCTCAACAACAATCTCAACAACCTCAACATCAACAACAACAACAACAACAATCTCATAACCATCACTATAATAATAACAGAAATTATAGAAACAATAATTATAATAATAACTACAATAATAATTACAACAACAATAACAGCAACAACAACAGCAACTACAGCTCTCAAAAAGGTTATGATTCTTACAACAGCAACAACAACAATAATAATAACAGCAACAGTAACAGCAATTCAAACAGTTATGGTTTTGGTGAATTAAACAATTACTTACAACAAAATCCAAGATCAAATAATAACAACAACACTAGTAACACCAATGCTAATGCTAACGCTAACGCTAATGTTAATAACAACAATAATTTCCAATATGATCCTCAACAATATCAACAATTATTTAGTCAACAACAACAATTATTACAACAAGCTCAAGCTCAAGCTGCTCAATCTCAACAAACTCAACCATCATCTTTACCAGGTACTGCTGGTTCAACCGGTGGTGAATTATCATCTCCAGCTTCAAGTCAAACTTTACCAACTAATAATGGTGCTGCTGGTCCAGCCGGTACACCAAATATGGGTGGTGTTAATCCAATGATGGGTTTACCATATACTTATCCATATTTCAATTATTATATGCCTTTCTATTCTCAACCAAATCCAGCTGCTAATCAATTTTATTATCAAAATCCACAAAATCCACAACAACCACAAAATGCTTTTGGTGGTAATAATTCTTTCCAACAACCAGCTCAACAACAACAACAAGTTCAACAACAACAACAATCTAAGATGTATAATCAATATGGTCAACCTCAACAACATGGTGCTAATGGTTCAGCTAATCCTGCTGCTTCATCATCTCAACCTGAAGATGATTCAACCTCTGGTTCAGCTTCTCAACCAAATCAACAACAACCAATGTTAATGCAAAACCAATATGCTCAATATCAACAAGTTGTTCAAGCTCAACAACAACAAGCTGCAGTTCAAGCTCAACAACAACAACAAGCTGCTGCTACACAAGTTGCTGGATCATCACAACAATCAGTCTCAACTCCATCATCAAATCCAGCTTCTCTGTCTGCTGCTACAGGTATGCAAAACTTAGCTGCTGGTGGTGCTAATGCTGGCCAAAACCCTTATGCTGCTTATTATCAAAATCAATATCCTTATCAATCTGGTAATGGTATGAATGATTTCAATGGTAATGCTAGAGGTTGGTTTTAATTTTAATTAAATCCATTGTTTGATCATTTATCAATTATTTTATTTGATTTAAAAAAAAAGTTTACTTTTTACTATAATTATTAAATTTCTTCTATATTTTTTTGTTTTGTTTTGTTTCGTTTTTGTCTTTAATTTTTTGGTATTTTTTGTTTCTAAAAAATAATTAAAATAATTTAAAGAATTAAAGAGAGAAATGATTGTTTGTTGAAAGAGATTATATGATAATTGTTGTTAGATTATATTTTATTATGTTTTTTGTTTTGATGGATTATATATTAGTGTTCATGATGTTCCTCCACTTATTATATTCATATATGTTTTTATTTTATTTGTTTCTTGTTAATATTGGATTTAATTATCGCATTATTTTTTATTTTGTTATTTAATTTTCAAGGTTATACAATAATCTATAGCTTTTAAAATTTTTAAAGATGGATTATTATTATTTACTGCTTTATTTTTATTTTAGTTTTTTTATTTGTTATACTGCTTATGTTTTAATAGAGAAGAGTGAAATTTTTTATTATTATTATTCAATCTACTTAGTTGTTGATTATTATTAATTTGTTTTGTTATTTCAAAGATTGAAAAGTGTTTTATCCTTAGAATTATATTTTTCATTAGATTTTCATGGTTATTATTTTTTTTCATTTTTCTTCAATTTGGTTTATTTCAATACTTTTGATTCAATTTGATATGTTGCTTTATTTTATTATTATTATGGTTTTTTGATATGTTTATTTTCTCTAGGTTGTCTCTTTACATTCAAAATTTCATTTGGTTTTATTTTCAATTTTCAAATTTTTCATTAAATTTTATTTTCAATTTTATTTTTTATTTTTTTTATTTTGGTTTGTTGTTAATTGCTGTATCTTTATATAATTATTTTTGGGTCTTTGATTATATTTAAAAAATTTCAACATACTTTAAATTACAAAAATAAAAAAAAAGGAAAGAAAGAAAGAATAAATTTAAAAACAAATATTTCATCAATTTAATCACCAAGTTAATCCATTGAATTATATTATAATTTATTTTTGTTTATATTTCAATTTCTTTGTTTTATCATTGTATTATACTTTTAACACTTTTTTTTCATTTTGGTTATAACTTAACTTATAATTGGATTTGCTCATACATACTCTATTATTGTTTTATGCTTTTATTTTATTTCCATTTGATTCATTTAATAAATAAACAATTTGGTTTCAATTTGTTATTCTTTCATACTATATTATATTATATTTTCAATTGTTCATTCAAATATCATTTTCTCTTTATATCTTTTTGTTTTTTTTCATTATTTTATTTTTATCTATACCTCTTTATTAAAATTTTATTATTGTTTATTTTATTTTATCTTATCTTTCTAGCTTAAAATGTTTTTAGTTATACTTAAGGTATCTATCTATATCTACTACTATGTTTTACTTTTTCTTTTTTATTTTAAATTATATATATCTGTGTGTCTATAAATATAGTAAATTATTATATCAATTTAATTTGGGATAAATTTCATTATAGTAGGAATAAACTTACAGGTATGGGTGTCGTAATTATAGTTATACTTAAAATATTAATATTTATATGGTCGGAAGCAAAGGTATAAAAATACAAAATTAAAAGCAAAGATGCAAATATCAACTCAAAAAAATCAAATTTAATCATTATCATGATTATTCAACACTTTTGGAATTATTTGCCTGTGGTAAGAATTATGCTGATAATCAAAGACAATTTCTAATCACAACAAATATACTTAAAATAATTCTACCAGTTCTTTCGAATCCAGATAAGTACCCAAATGGAATAAGACTTAGAGGTGTTCTTTCTCTTTTATAATATGATGGTCTTTGTTTTGAGCCTGGTTCAAAAGCAATCCATAGTATCAAGCCAATTTATGAAAAAATTTCAATTCAATATGGATCCTTTATCTTCAAAAATTTATCACCAATGATACTTATGAAAATTTGAAATCACTAGCTTCTAAATTTACCCAAAAATTAGACCCAATATTGATATTATTGAGTTGTCCAAAAAAAAATAAAGAAAATGACTTTCAAATTCTGGTGGCTGATTGCATTATTTCAGGTAAATTATTACCTATTCTAAACTATATGATTATACTTTGAAAACGAATCTACCAATCAATATGAGATCTTAAAACAAATAACAACCCAATCATTAGCAAACTTTAGCATCTAATTCCCTTGTTACAGTTCTATTTGATAGTTTTGATAAATTCAATTATGTATGATAAAGTTGAAAAAAATAAAATTGGTCTTGGTTCTGTTGGCTTTGATGAATATAATAAGTCTAGTAAAGACCCATGGCTTGTTCAACTGGGTGCTATAACATCAGAAGGCAAACACTAGACAGCAAATTTCAATTATGTTGTGATGATTTCGATGAATTATAGTAAAAGAGAAAGAAAAAGAGAGAGAGAATGAAAGAATTGAAATGAATTGATCAAGAATGTGTTTAAATACCACCATAGCACTGCCCAAGTACCCGTACACCACTAGCAATATTCCGACAACCCTCTTGATTCCGAGAGCAATTTTACGTGACTTGGCTTAATTAAGCAAGCTGACGTAAGCGCTGCTGTAATTTACATTTGCACCGATAAATTGTAAATTAGGAGGGGATCAAAATGAGAGAGATTGCAACAACCAACCAAACAATATTAACAGCATAAGAGTTGAACCAATAACTGCATGTACTGGCTATAACTACACTATCACCAGTGTATACTCTACGTATTCAGACTGTCCTCTACCACCAGCTCTGTACCGTACCTGTAAAAACCATGTGCATCAAGCAGCAGGCCCCCCTCTCGCCCATAATCCTGGTCGTGCGCCACCCACTCCCGCCTACTCTACTTCAACTCTTAGTAAAATATAAAGGCACTTCCTCTTCTCACTAACAAAACTCTCTTAACTAACTATCTCTTCTCCATACTAATTTCTCATCTCTCTATATTATCTACCAATATTAGTATGTATATTATTCAAATTCATCACTCACTTCCACTTCCACTCTTCAATTCACTTCCTTAATTCCTAATTCATTCCTTCCACTCATTATCATCAACTATTATAAAACTTGACTTCAAACCCACTTTTTCAACAACAACAATTAACAATTCCACACACACATATCTCATCCATCCATCATCTTATACTAATATATCAAAGCGAGAATTAAGAAATTTTGGAATTAATTTAACTACACACACAATTAATTCATTTAATATCAATCGATATCAATTATTAATCAATTCATAAGTTATACTTGAAATTATTTTTAATTTTAAAAAATGGGAAATTTAGAAAAGAGTGGAATTGTGATTTGACCCTAATTAATTTCGTTCAGCTCGAATTTTTTGATTTATTTATCTGGTGTTGTGATGTTTTGCGCGACCACCTCGGAGTTTCCGTTTTGGGAAGTTTTCGAATTTCTGGAGCGCGTTTCCGGAAGTGGCACGCAGAGCCATGTGGCAGAGACACGCTACCATTTTTAGCTTTTTAGTTATATAAATTCCTGCTTTTCATTCTTTTAGGTTTTCATCGTTTTCATCTTACTAACTCTTTTAAATCATATCAATTATTATTATAGAAAATGCCTCCAAAGAAAGAAAAGTCCACCAGAAAGAAGAAGGATCCAAATGCTCCAAAAAGATCTTTATCTGCTTACATGTTCTTTGCTAATGAACAAAGAGATATCGTTAGAGCTGAAAACCCAGGTATTGCTTTTGGTCAAATTGGTAAACTGTTAGGTGAAAGATGGAAGGCTTTAGATGCTGAAGGTAAGGTTCCTTATGAAGCTAAAGCTTCTGCTGATAAGAAAAGATATGAATTAGAAAAGGCTGATTATCAAAAAACAACAACTGAAGCTTAAATTAATTTATTTTAATTATCATCTTTACTCTCCCTTATTTCTGTATATTAGTTACTTTTGTTTTTTCAGCAAGTTATTTTTATGTCTGTTGCTTATCTTAGCTTCTTTGAAAGAAGTTTACTTTTTTTGATTGTTGCTATTACTACCTCTTTTATTATCGTTTTATTATTATATTATATGATTGGGCTAAAGTTTTAAAGTTTTATTTTTAGTTGTTATAATTAATTCAATCCTTTTTTGCTGCTTTGTTTGTCTTTTTATTAAAAAAAAAATCCAAAAAAAAATGTTTTGAAAATTGATTGTGAAATTTGTTTATTATTATTATTATTCTTTTTTTTTTATATATAACTTATTTCAATATATGTTATTAATTCGCCCTTTCTAATTATTAATACAGTAGAATAAATTAAAATTAAAAAAAATAAATTATTATATAAATATAGTAAATACAAGCTAGTTAAGTTAATTAACTCTTTTTAAAACTGCAACACCTTCAACATGATGAGTTTGAGGGAAAAAATCAAAACCTCTAATACTTTCAATTTTATAATGTTTACCATTTTCAGTTTCATTTATAAAATATTCTAAATCTCTAGCTTGTGAATGAACATTACAAGAAACATAAACAATTTTTCTTGGATAAAATTCACTTAATTGTTTTAAAAAAACATCATCACAACCTTTTCTTGAAGGATCTAAAATAACTGATGTTTTATCTTTTGGGAAACCTTCAATTTTTGTAAAGATTTTTTCAGCTTTACCTTCAATAAAATCACAATTATTAATTTTATTTAAATTTTTATTTAATTTTGCAAATTTAATTGAATGAGATGAAATTTCAACACCTAATGATTTTGTAACATCTTTTGCAATTGATAATGAAAATAATCCAGATCCACAATATGCATCAACTAAATAATTTTCATCATTTGAATCAATTGATAAATTATCACTAACATATTTTAAAACTTTTGGTAAAATTGAATTATTATTTTGAAAAAATTCATTTGCAATAAAATCAAATCTTAATCCATTTATATATTCACTAACTATTGAATTATTATTTGTAACACAAGTCTTTTTATATTCATTTGTTTTTAAAACACTTATTTCATTATTTTCATCTTTTGAACCTTGTAATAAATTATCATTATCTTCTTCTTGATCTTGATTAATTAATTTTGTATCTTCTCTTAATAATATAGTTGCACCTTTTTTACGATTTAAATTTGGTAAATTTTTTAATAAATTTCTTCTTTCATTTTTCATACCAGTTCTAATTATATCTGTACCAATTAAACAATCTTCAATATCCATAACTTCACCTGAATATTCTCTATTTGGAATAAATTCTTTTCTAAATTCAGGTCTACCTTTTGAACCAAATCCAACATTTGGTAATTTATTTGGATCTTCATGTTTATTAAATGCATAATGTGGTGTTAATTTTGTTCTATAACCATATTCTAATGGTGATGATATTGTTTCACCAATTTCTGGTAATTTATTATTAATTAATAATTTTGGTGCAAAATATTTATAAGCATTTCTAATTGTATTTTGTTTAAAAATTAATTGATCATTATAATCAACTTGTTGATATTGACATCCTGAACATTTACCAAAATATTTACATTTAATTAAACTATCATCTCTTAAATTTGATTCTTTTGTAATTTTAATTAAATCAGATTCAACATATAAATGTTTAGTTATGAAAACTCTAATTGTAACTATATCATCAGGCATAGCAAATGGAACAACTACAATTTGTTTTTTATTTGAATCAATTGGATTATCAATTAATGCTAATCCATCACCATTTGATGAATATTTTAAAATTAAAACATTTTCAACAATTCTATTATTATATTTATTTCTTAATTCTAAATCATTTAATATTAAATTAACTGGATTTAAAATATCTTCTTTAGTTAAATTAAAATCTTTTAAAATTTGTGGAATTTCATAATTAATTAAAATACCTAATGGTGTAGTTGGTTCTGGATTTTCTTGTCTTGCTTTTTTTTTTCTAATTCTTGGTTGTTTGATTTTTTTAATTGAATTATTAATAATTTGTTTTTTATTTGAATTTTCTTGTTGTAATTCACTTTCTGAATTCTTTCTTTTTATAATTAATGATTGATTATGATTATCTAATGATTCAACAACTGACATTTTATTAAGTTTATGAAATGGAGTTGAATTAAATTGTAATTGATTTAAATTTATTGATGAATTTGAATGGAATCGTTTTGAAAATATTAATGAAAGCTGTTTTTGTTTTAAAATATTTTTATAAAACAGCATGAACAACTTAAAAGGTTTTTAAATAAATCAAAAAAAAAAAAAGTAAAATCAATACATGTATAGGAATTTAAATAAAAAAAAAGTAAAAAAAAATTTCAAATTTATTTTCTGTGCGGCTCTATTTTGATTCTTATCTTTTTGATGATTCTTTAAAATATGTTTTGATTTGAACTTTTAATACAGAATTTTGATTGATTTTGAATCAAAATTATCAGATCAGATACCTTAATAACTTGAAAAGATACTCATATCAAAATTTTATCAAAAATAATTAAATCTAACATTAATTCTAACAGTTTTAAAGAAAGTAATCAAAGTTGATTGAGATCTCATTGGCTGAAAATACAAATACATAAGTAAACTTAAAACAATACATAAAAACATATACGTATTTTAAAAAAAAACTAATTAACAATATACAATAAAAAATGGAAAAGCAAGAGAATCAAACATAAAAATGAGAAAGAAATGTACAACTATAAAATGGCAGAGGTTTTTGAAGAATTGAAATAAAGTAAACACAGTTTAGAGAAGAAGGTAAATAAAGTGAAAAAAAAAAATAATAATAATAATGTCCAAGTTTAAAAAATATTGAAAGACAAGTTATATTATATTAAAGTTGGATAACATGAAACAATAATTTTTCAACTCTTTGTTTAATTAATTTAAATCTTTAGAATTGAAATAATGAAATGAAATATGATTCAAAATTCAAATGATATATCAATATTTTTCAAACAATAACACAACATTTACTTTCTTCTTCAGGTTGATAACGACTTCTAGGTTCAGTTTTAATAACATTAGCAGCAGGTCTAACAGCAGGTAAATTAACAGATTCAGCAATACAAATATCAAACACTTTTTTAACATTTTCACTTGTAATAGAAGAAGTTTGTAAATGTCCAATCACTGATTTACCAATTAAATCAGCAATTTTTTTTTCATCAGATTCTTTAACTATTTGATCAGCATATAATTGATTTTTTAAATCTGATTTTGTACCAACTAAAACAATTGGAACATCAGGTCTACAAGTTTTTAATTCTGGAATCCAAACATCTAAAATATTAGTTAAAGAATCAGGTGTATCAATTGAATAACATGCAATAACCATATCTATATCATTATAAACTGGAGTTCTTAAACCTTGAAATTCTTCTTGACCTGCTGTATCATGTAATGATAATTTATATGTAATTGTACCATTTGTAACATGACATTGATATGTATCAAATATAGTTGGAATATAAGCATTATAATCAGGAGCTTTACTCTCTTTGAAATTCATCAATAATGAAGTTTTACCACAACCTGAATCACCAATAACAACCAATTCAAGTTCTTTTGTAACAGGAGGTGGATATTGAGTTTGATGGAAAGACTGTATATTTTCAGGAACCTTATAAATCGACATTATATTATTGATGATAAGAATGTATTAATAAAGACTGTAATGATATGACCTGACTGATTGGTATAAATTTTTTGATATTAATTGAACAAAATGAACCATTTATAAATCTTCTTTAAATATGTTCAAATTGTTCAAAAGGCATAAATATAGATCGCTGTTTACATTTTTTAATAGTATTTTATTACCTGGTTTACAGTCAAACATATCCCATTTCATTTACTTTGTTTAGAAATTAGATAACTGAATTAAATTGATTTTTTTGAAACTATGATTTTATAGTTATTTTTAACTGTATAGAATCTATAAAAAATGGGTGTGGTTGTTACACATTGCCCAAAATTGATCTGAACATACTCAACATAAACCTATTTATTTACAATTAAATCAATTAAAGATTATCTAGCTCAATTTAAAAATAAATTCTTCATGATATAATGATCAAAATATAATTAAATTAAATTAAATTAAATTAAATTTAAATCATAAAAGTGCCTTCAAATCATGCGGCTCTATTTCCATTACAGTCTTTATAGAGTGAAATACTTATAAATGTATAGTATAAAAACAAGTAGTTAATAACAAATTAATTACATAATAGTAACAATGATAATAGAATAAAACAAATAGAGTAACAATAAAAAAGAGAGAGAAAAAAAAATACCAGCTAGGCAATAAAAAGGAATTTTGAAATATAAAGAAAGAATTATAATTTAACATCTAATTTAAACCAAAAAAAACATAAAAAAACATAGAGAAATATTAAAAAGAGTGTAATAAAATAAAATAACGATCAGAAGTATATACAATTAAATGATTATGGGAATTAAATGAAATGTAGAATGAAAGATAATCTTTAAAATTGTTGATGCAATGTAATTTAAACAATAACACAAGAAAAATCACAACAACTAGCTTCTTTTTCTTCTTTATTTTGTCTAGTATTTGCAGGTGCTCTACGAGAATTAGAACGTTTAGTAGTACCATTAGCAGCAGCAGCAGCAGCAGGAGTTGTCTTTGCAGCTAATTTAGCAGCAAAATGAGTAGTACAAATATCAAAAACTTTTTTAACATTTTGACCAGTGAAAGAAGAAGCTTGTAAATGACCAATTACTCTATTACCAATTGTTGAAGAGATTTTTTTTTCTTCAATTTCAGAAACTATTTGAGCTGAATCTAATTCATCTTTTAAATCAGATTTTGTACCAACTAAAATAATTGGAACATCAGGTCTACGACTTTGAACTTCAGGAATCCAAGTATCTAAAATATTAGTTAAAGAACTTGGAGAATCAATTGAATAACAAACAATAACAACATCAATTGTTTCATAAATTGGGAATCTTAAACCTTCGAAATCTTCTTGACCTGCAGTATCATGTAATGATAAATTATAAGTAGTTGAACCATCTGTAACATAGCATTGATAAGTATCAAAGATAGTTGGAGTATAATCACCTTCAGAACAAGGGATATTGTTTTTAAAGTTGATCAATAAAGAAGTTTTACCACAACCTGAATCACCAATGACGACTATTCCAATTTCCTTTGATCCAGCAGGTAAAGTATCACTGTGATGATAAGATTTTAAATTTGGAGGAGTGATATAGGTAGACATTGTTTGTTGGTATTACTGAAGATGAACAGAAGAGACCATGCTGTATTTCTCCCCCAAGACCCTTCCAATTCATGTCCATCTGTTGCAAATCTTAAGAGCAAAAAATAAAGCCATGCCCAATTTTATTACTTTGCTCGTCCCGCTTTTCCAGTATTCCAGTACGTTATTTCAGGGAGATTACAACAACAACAACAACTATAAAGATGAAGGTTGATTGATTGATGGTTATTATGTTGAATAAGTTGAAATTCTTTGATTTTATTTGATTTGTATATCCTCTGATTTCTTAAAATTATTTCAATTCAATTATACCACCAGTCCACGGTGTGTAATTGTAACTAACATCTTGATCATGAATTAAATTAATTAAATTAATCATTAATTCTCTAATTAAACTCTTCCCATTTCAGTTGAAAATAAATAAAATCGTTCCTTAAAATTTAAATATCAAAAAATCAATCACTATAGCTAACTGATGATGATGTACATGATGTACATGATGTAGTTGATGTAGTTGATCAAATTCAATTATAAATAAGATTGTAATAAAATAACATTAATTGAGATGATTATTTCAATAAACAAATGTTTCTTTTAAAATGATTTATACATATTGTATATGACTTAATTGTTGATTTATATATGTGTTTCTTGATATACAGAAAAAATGTTTTAAAAAGTTGTTTCGATAAGAAATTAGGAAAAATGAATTTACGTAAGTGATTACCTAATTATCTAGGGCGGCTCTATTTCCAAATCTTAGTTATTTCTATCGTTATAATTTAAAAATATTATATAATTTGATAAAATTTTATTAAAAATTAACTATATACTTTCAATATTAAGAATTAATGTAAATTAAAATTAATGAAAAAATGAATGATTAAATAAATTAAATTAAATATACTTTTTGAAATTAAAAAGTGCAATTAAATCAGATATTAATTTACAATAAAAATAAAATAAATGATAATGATAATGATGGAAAAAAGAGTATACAAAAATATAAATGAAAGAGAAAAGAAAAGTAAAGTAAAGTGTAAAAAAAAAAGGCGATTAAATTTCTAAAACTAATTAAGAACTTATGACATATAAATAGGAAAAGATAAAATAAAAAAATAAAAAAAAGGTAGCAAAAAAACAATAACAATAATTAATCTTATAATGAATCATTAAAATAAAATGGAATGAATGAACTAAAAATGTTATGATATAACAAAAATACTAATTTTAAAGTATTTTTCTTTTTAATTTGTTTATTTATTTATTTTTTGAAATACAAACTTATTAAACAATAACACAACAACCATTTTCTTTTGTTGGATTATGTTTAAAATGTCCAGAAACTCTTTTTGAAGTAGACTTTTGATTTTGATTACCTTTACCTTTAGAACCAGCAGCACTTGCATTATTAGAAGCAGGATTTGGTCTTCTAGCTAATCTATTACCTAATTCAGAAACACAAATATCAAACACTTTTTTAACATTTTCATTAGTAACAGCAGATGCTTGTAAATGACCAACAACATTATTACCTATTTGAGTTGCAATTTGTTGTTCATCAGCTTCAGTAACTATTTGATCGGGGCTTAATTCATTTTTTAAATCAGATTTTGTACCAACTAAAACCATAGGAACATCAGGTTGATAATTTAAAACTTCAGGAACCCAAACATCTTGAATATTAGTTAAAGAACTAGTTGAATCAATTGAATAACATGCAATAACCATATCAATATCAGCATAAATTGGTGTTCTTAAACCTTCAAAATCTTCCTGACCTGCAGTATCATTTAATGATAATTTATATGTATCTGTACCATTTGAAATAAATAAATTATAAGAATCAAAAATAGTTGGTATATAGTCTTCATAAGAAGCAGATTTACCATCTTTAAAATTAATTAATAGAGAAGTTTTACCACAACCTGAATCACCAATAACAACTAATTTAACTTCGTTATAATTACCTTGAACAAGTTTTTCATCAACTTGATGAAATGATTTTAGATTTTGTGGCACTTTATAAGTAGACATTATAAGGAATAAATATGTTAAGGAACGGTGGGTTTATTGTTTGTAGATTTAAAAAGAGGAAATGGAAATGTGTTTATTTTTGTTTATTTAGTGTTTACTTTAACAAATTTAAAAATTTAAAAATTGAATTTAGCAGCCTTGAAATTTGAGAACACTGAACAGTTGTCTTAACTTGTCTTAACGTCTTGAAATACGTGTTGGATAGTTCAATTATAATTGATTGATAAGATATAAAGAAATTTGGATATTATATAGTAATTACTGATATTAATAGAGAAAACAATCAATATTTCTACTATAATTTCAATTCAGAATTTCAGATCAATCAATTGCAATTGAAAAACCATTCCCCATTTAACAACTCCCAGTTCTATTTCTATCTACAATCAGTTCATATACGGTAAAGAATATATGTAGAGTTCGTAATCGTAACAACAATATACCCAAACCTCTAAAGGATCGATCCTGTAGTTGAATCGTAAAGTTGGTTCTTTACCACCACGTACGTGGAATTTGTTTGATTGATTAAACGCTGTTAACTCTGAATTTTTCTGAAACCACCAGCAGTCACAGACTTACAGATCATGGGTTAGTTAGGCCAGTAACCTGATTATAATTTAAAAACATTTTTAAATGATAATATTTAAGTTAAACATTAATTAATTAATGATATGGTGTATTGGCTGTAGTCATAGTAGAAAGGAACAGGCGAAACCACTGTAAGTACATGTAGATCGTATTAACCAGAGGTTTCAAGTTGTATATTAATAGATAGATATCCTCTAATTTTAGTAATTCAACTCCCTTTTTGATATTTTTTATTATGGTACCTATCATTTAAAATATATAATAAATTATATTTATAATTATTAATTGCTCCATGTACTTAAAAATACACAGTTATACTTAATTAAAGTTGGCGTGTAATTTATTTTAAGAAATTAAGAAATTAAGAAATTAAGAACCTCAAAGGTAAACAAAATACAATATAATTTTAAAAACTCAAACATGAAAACGAATTTGAATGAAATAATTAAATTAATAAGTAAATTATAATAAAACCTGTACTCAATTTCATAGATTCAAAACAATTTAACATTTAACATAACACTAAAAATCTAAAACTTCAAACAGATGTATTAATTATGAGAAAAGTTAAGCTCATATAAGCTCAACATTTGTTTTTCTAGAAGTATTTCAAACTTTGTGCTTTCAAAAAAAAAAAAAAAGATTAATTTGAATATATATACCTATGCTGTTACATTGCTGTATATACGTGAATGCTGTTACTTGATGTTTGTAATACATGTACGTATGGTTAACGCTCATATTTATTTCAAACGTTTGAGGTTTGCCATGAAACTTTACCAAACTTCAAACATTTTTAATGAGATACACGTAGTTTTTTTTGATTATTCTTAAGAATCTTAACATTGAAATATTATTGACAATTGTTAACAAATTGTGTAACATAAAATTAATTGAATCAAGAATCAAGATGTTTATAATACTTTTTGATTCTTATTAAATTATGAAAAGTTGAAAAGTCGCTTTGATATAATATAATACATCAGAAATATATAAAAGTAGTTACCTAAGAAGAGCTGTATTTCCTAGTAACGATTTAATATTATTTGAATTTATATAAGGAAATGTAAAACAGTAGAAGCAAAAAAGCTGTTTGTGGGTTTGTGGAGGTGAATCAAAATGAAACTGATGCTTCAACTTCAATTGAATCAATTTAATGGGTTGAGGGTCGAGCATGATAACCGAAAAACTTTGGATATAATTAATCTCAAAATTAATGATATAACATTAATTAATATAGTAGGCTGATGATATTGATTGTATTACTTAGAGAAAGAAGGAAGGTACAGATTAAAGATCAAATTAACGGAAACATGGTGGTGTATTGGTGTATAATCCGAGTTACAGAGCCACCAAACGCAGCAATCCTAAGAACAAGTTCGGACCACCCACAATTGAATTAAGCCTATTAAGCTTAAGCACAAGCACACAAAATTAAAAATTTGATGGGTCACAGATTTAATCTTCTTCTGAGCTGAGTAAAATGTACTGTAATTGAGGATACAGTATAGCGTAGCGTATCATAGTTTGTTATAATTGAAATTAAAGGATATTGGCTGAATCAACAATTAAGGGGACATCATGCAGGGGTTTTACATATGTTAGTTACTGGGAATGCTGTTTGAATTGATCGAAATTGATTATTGAGCGAATGAACTTGACTAGGTGGACTTGTATGGAATAGAGCAACACAGTACAACACCTTCTAGCTTCCAACTTCACATACAGTGTATAGCTAACACAATATTGCTGGACATGATAAAATATATGATCTGATATGAATACCTATCTTTAGTTATACTTGCTCTACGTAAACAAACACTGCCAGCCACCGCTAACTAAATGCCATGCTCAAATCCGATCTCTCCCACTTCCTGTTTCGGAATAATTTGATCTTTTTTTTGTTTACCACTCGCTCAGCATCAATCTATATATAAAAGTGTTCCTGTCCTTATAATCTCTTCTTTTCCTACTTTCCATTTCATACTCTTTCACTTTAAGTTATCCTACTACCTCTAATTCAAATGTCTCAACTGCCAGATAATCAACTACAGGAAACTTATTTCTTATCACCTTCTGCAAAAGGTACTAAATTTCAATTATTAGATGATAGTTCTTCTTCCAATCCAGATCCAAAATTACAATTCAAAATAGTTATAGTTGGAGATTCTGGTTGTGGTAAAACATCACTATTAACTTCTTTCATAAGAGGTTATTTCCCAACTGAATATGAACCAACCATTTTTGAAAATAGTAGAACTTTTTTAAGAGATAAAACATCAAATCAAATTATTACAGCTGATCTTTGGGATACAGCAGGCCAAGAAGATTATGAAAGATTGAGAAGGTTAAGTTATCAAGATTCAAATTTAATTATATTAGCTTACTCTTTAAATGCTAAAGAATCTTTATTAAATATACCTGAAGTTTGGGCACCTGAAATTTTAAATTTTTGTGAAGGCACTCCAATTATTTTAGTTGGTTTAAAATCTGATATACCTCAACATAATGTTGATCCATATGATGCTGTACAAGTTGCTAAATCAATAAATGCAGTTGCTCATGTTCAATGTTCTGCTAAAGAAATGTTTAATGTTGATAAAGTGTTTGATGCATGTTTTAATGTGGTTTATAATAATTATAAAAAAGCAGCTCAAAGACAATCAAAAAGATTCAGTGCAAATCCAGTTGGTGGTCATTTTAGAACTTCAAGCAAACCAAAAGTTACTTCTCCAACTGAAAAAACACATTATAAAAAACCAAGTATTGCTATATCAAAACATTCAAGACATTCAAAACATTCTTCTGATCCAGTTTATGAAGATGATTCTCCTTATGTTGTTCATTATGAAAAAGAAGCATGTTGTGTGATTACATGATTTAATTATATGTCTACAATTCATTTAAATTGTTACCACTGAGCTATATTTTTTTCTTTAATTTTAAGTAATCATTTGATATCCATTGCAATATACTTGATTTCTCTTACTCTTGTACTATTAGTTTTACCTAATTCTTTTTATTTTATATTTTTTTTTACAATTTGCCTTTATTTCATTTCATCACTTTTTAATATTTTCTTTTTTTTTGCTTTTGTCATGTTTATTCATTCGATCATTTATTTTTTTCTTTCATTTATTACTATATTTTTCCTCTGTCTTTCTTTTTTTCTTTATTTCATGCTTAATTTATACCATATCTAAATTTAAATTTAAATTTACATTTCATTAATTTATTTCGTATTTCATTTTATCAATATACTTCGTTTCCCTATAATTATGCATATTATTTTGATTTTTTTTTCAATTAATTAATTTAATCTATATATTTAGAATCTATTTGAAAAGTAAGTATAAAAGAAAAAAACACTATATATAATTACATAAATCTAATTTTCTAATAATGGTTTATATTTATTTAAAACCAAATCAATTTGATCCAAAATTTCTTTCTTTCTATCATCAGTAATCCATGAACCATTAACACCATTCTTAGCAATCAAACCCCAAGTTTTCAAATCAAATCCAAATCTAGTATGAACAACGATATAATTATCTAATATATATCCACCGAAATAAGCAGGATCATCAGAATTAATAGAAAATGGAACACCATATTCTAACCATTTTAAAATAGGTAGTTCAGAAACATCTTTAACAACTTGTAATTTAACATTACTTAAAGGACATAAAGATAATAAAGTTTGATTTTTTGATAATCTTTTTAAAACTTCATTATCTTTAAATGAATTAACACCATGATCAATTCTTGTAACATTTAAATAATCTAATGAATCAGTAATATAATCAGGTCCACCTTCTTCACCTGCATGAGCAGTTAATCCAACTTTACCATTAAATTTATCATTTATAAACTTATAACAACCTTCGAATAATCTTGGAGGAAATGGTTTTTCAGCTGAATCTAAACCTAAACCATGAATATCACCATTTTCATAATATTTTAAAGATGATTGTAATGTATTCATTGCATTATCAACTGGTAAATGTCTTAATAAACACATAATTAATTTAGTTGAAATACCTAATTCTAATTCAGCTTTTAATTGAGCTTTTTTAAAACCATTAATAACAACATCAATTGAAATACCTCTTTCAGTATGACCTTGAGGATCAAAAAAACATTCAGAATGAACTAATCCATCATTTTTTGCTTTTTTAAAATAACTCCATGCTAAATCAAAAAAATCATCTTCAGTAATTAAAACATTCATACCAATATAATAAAATTTTAAAAAATCTTCTAAATCTTTAAAATTATCATATCTAATTTGTAAATCATTTGGTGTCTTTGGAAATTCATTTGGTAATTCAATGTTGTTTCTTTTAGCTAATGGGAATAATAAATCTGGTCCTAATGTACCTTCTAAATGAACATGATGTTCACATTTTGGTAATTCTTTTAAGAAACTATGCATATGCTCTGAACATTCGTATTTTGCCATTTTGTTTAATTGAATTGAATTGAATTGAATTTAATTGATAATTTATAGCTAGAAATCTAGGAGTAACTGGAAGAAAAAAAAGAGTATAGATGTAAGATTTAAAAAAAAAAAAAAATTTAAAAGAAAAAAAAAAAGAAGTGTTGATAAGGATCTTTATTTTTTGCAGCATAAAGTTACGTTATTCGCTGTTATCAATAATTAATGTTGTCATTTCTCTTTCCTTATACGATATATCTAGATTTATTTACTATGGTGAATGGACGATAAATATACTTGATTAGTCAATTATAACAACTGAACACTTCGAATTTAAGGATCGTTATAATCAAGAATCAAGCTAAAATCAAGATAATCCGATTCTTTCTTTACCCTCGGCAAGCCCAAAAGGATTAAATAAAAGCCGTTTATCGTGCACTTTGAATTCGGAATTTCGGATCGGATACCGGATTATCACACAACATATACATGTACAATTAATTTAAGGGTATAAATAAATAAATAAAACAATTTTAACAAAAAGAACACCATATAATAATAAGTTTAAGTTAGCAAAGGAACAAAAAATAATAGTAGTATAACAGCAATTGATTTAAAAATTAGCTCTACCATTTTTATAATAATCAACAGCCATTAAAGCACCACCAATTTGATTAGTAAAATGGAAAAATAATCCAAAGAAAGGAATTGATTCTAAAAAATCACACATAATACCAAATCCCATATATTCACCTTCTCTTTCTTTAACTAAATATCTGATTTGTCTTTCCCTAAATTTTTTTAATCTATAAAAACGTGATTGTGATTTATTACCTCTTGATGTAAAATTATTTAATGTTAAAATAAATGGACCAATAACAGGAATTGTACTAATTATAACAAATCTTAAGAATGATAATATTGAAATTGGAATACTTAATGGTAACCAAATAAATGATTCAACTACAACTTCACCAAAACTTGGTTCAACAACCCTTTTTAATTTACCAGGGAAAACAATTTTATCTAAACCTTCATTACATAAAACAGTATCAAATAGATTAGTCATTGGATAAGGAATTAAATATTTTGATAAGATATAATTTGTAATATGATTAATTTCTTGAAAAGTTATACCAGTACCAACGAAAAAACCAGGTGGACCAGAACACATCATTGCAATACTAATATTAAATGGATATAAAGTAGTAAAAACTGAAATATAAACCCAAATATAAATAATAACAGTTGGAGGTAACATTTTTAAGAATAATGGCCATAAAGATGGATTTTGAAAGAAATATAAAACTCCTTGAATTGGATATATCATAGATCCTGATGTAAATAGGCCAATTGCAACATTAATTGGTCTTAAGATTTCCATTTGTAAACGTGCAGTTATAGCATTTCTAGTTTCATCAATTGAGGGCATAATTGAAATTGATAAGGTAGTAAATACTAGTAATTAATAACAATTTAATTTAATTTAAAAGGAATACTTCGAAGTACATGTACTGATTTTGCTTTTGTTTACAGTTCAACACTTGAGATGAGTTACGTGCGCGTACTAAATGAGGATATGGATATCTATACGTGTAATAGTAAAATTAAAAATTTAAAATACAGTAAAGCATATTTTTATATTAAGCAGAAGTAGAGATGAAAATGAAATGAGTATATAAGACAGGAAAGAGTAATTTAATTTAATCGAATAAACCGAAACCCATGTCATCATCAGATTCTTCTTTTTCTTCTTCAACTTCTTCTTCTTCAGCAGCATCAGCACCTGAAGAACCAGCAGCAGCACCAGCAGCAGCTGGAGCACCAGTTGGAACAGAAGACATCTTTTCAGTACCTTCAGCAATTAATTCTTCAACGGATTTACCTTCTAATTCAGAAATCAGTTTATCTAATTTTTCAGATTCAACTTCAATACCAACAGATTCTAAAACCTTGGAAACATCACTAGCGGATGGGGAAGCGTTACCAGCTTGGGCTAAAAGTAAATAAGCAGCTAAGTATTTCACTATAATAATTAAAAAGATAATTTAAAGTTAGTATTTCATCTTTATTTTTTTTGAAGTTGAATTGTATAGGTTTAGAAATGAAAAAGAATTATATGGAAGGAAAGAACAATTTGACCCCATATATTGATTTGATGATTTGGTGGTTTTATTATAATTTCTAATAACTAGTGGTGACAGGAGAAATGATATTTGTTATTTATGAGTAATATATAATTGATTCTTTATAGTTTGAAGTTCATTTGATAATTCAGAAAACTCAAGTGTTTGATTCTATAAATATTTATAAGTCGGGGTAAACAAATGAATATTATAACAAATAATCAAGCAATCAATGTGATCCAGGTATTGATAGATTCATAATTTATCAACTATTTCTAAATAATTATTAACAATTTGGAGTTTGGAATAATGATGTATAATTTAAAAATCTTTCCAATTTGAAAACTTGTTGAATCATCAATATCATTTCTTGTAGGCTGTATGTTGTCCAATCAATAATTCATTCTATTCTACTCTAGTTGTGCTATTGATGCTTACTTTTTAATATAAAATATGTATGTTATTTGTAGGTGTTGTAACCAACTCTATGTGTACACCATTTAGTTGAATTTGTCCATTAAAGCTTTACGCACTTAGTAAATTTTCAGCATGAAGCTGCGTGACTGCTATTTGCGCGGTCACGTGCGCGCTGGGAGAGGAGCGTGGGTGGCCCAGCAGACGTAGTAGGGCAGATTCCCGGGCTGTGCCGCTGCCAACGGGCGCGTGTCGCTGAGGGTGAAGTGAGTAAAAACTTTGAAAGATTTCAACAGCATGGAGAGGTGTAAGCTAACTGCTAACAAATCAACCATAGCGTACATATATATCACAACATGTCCAACGGTAAGTCATCTTTCAAAATGGAGTCTATATGATATACCGGAACAGCTTTCAAATGGCCACAATCTTCAAATATTCACTGATTTATTCAAAAGATCAAATCACAAAGAATGAAACAGTTTTTAATGGAAAAACCTATAACTATCAAGTTGAATTATCACTGAATTAATAATACTATTAAATTAGATACAGAATTCGTTTAATTTTAATATAAATACTTCAATTTTAAGAGTATTAGTGAACTATAATATTTATCATCAAATTGTGAAAAATACATAGTGAAATATCACCCTACCCTAATAGTAATTCAATCAAAGAAATATAATTCAACAAATATAATTTTCATAATTATCAATATGTTTAAATCAGATTTTTCATTACAATCTTGATATAATTAAATAAAGAAATATAAATTTTCAATCAACTTCCTCACACTTTGATCCCCATTTCAATCATTTCTTATTAAAACTTTTAATTAATTCATATCCAATTAAACAAGTGTTGATTAGATTGTGCCTTTTATTGCAATTATGGTTATTCATATAATTCAATTACATATAATTTATTTTAAAGATTAACATACTAACTAAATTTTCATTTCATTTTTAATTATTATAGTTGAATCTAGAAAGAAGAGATCCTTCAAGTCATTTCAATTTAAAGGTATTGAATTAGATGCTTTATTAGAATTATCTACTGAAGATTTTGCCAAATTATGTGGTGCTAGAGTTAGAAGAAGATTCTCAAGAGGTTTAGATTCCAAACCAATGGGTTTAATCAAAAAATTAAGAGCTGCTAGATTAGCTGCTCCAGCTAACGAAAAACCAACTGTTGTTAAAACTCATTTAAGAAACATGATTGTTGTCCCAGAAATGATTGGTTCAGTTGTTGGTATCTACAATGGTAAAGTTTTCAACACTGTTGAAATCAAACCAGAAATGGTTGGTCACTACTTAGGTGAATTCTCCATTACTTATAACCCAGTTCAACATGGTAAGGCTGCTTCTGGTTCTAAGTTGAGATTATACTAATCGTGTTAATTCTTCACATCATTTTCAATATCACACCCTTTGTATAGTTTAAAACTTTTTATCCAAATATAAAACTTTCCCCCTTTTAATATTAATATTAAGTGAAAAAAAAAAAGATAAAAGAAATAAAACTTTTACTTCATTTACATTTACAGTACAGTAGTTATAAATTTTGAATTAATTATATGCTATATAAATATCAAATTATTAGATAAAACAAAAAAGAACGAGAAAATAATAGAGTACAGTGTTATAAAAGAAAAATAGTAAAAGCAACCAACTATAACTAATTAATATAATAAAAGACAACAACAAAAAAAAATTCAAAAAATTAAAACCTATAATAATAATAACGTAAATTATCCTTGCTTAATTAATCCTAAAGCTTTCATATCTTCATCAATTTCATCTTTTGTACAACTAGTTAAATTGTTTAACGAACTTGGAATTAAACCACGACCAAATTTAGTAATACCTTTTAAATTACTCAATTCATTATATAATGAGTTTCTTTGTATCACTAATTCATTAATCTTATCTTGTTGTGTAACATTTTTAGCATTTACACTTAAATTATATTGGAAATATTCAGGGTTATTTAATATCATACTATCCATATTTCTTCTTTCTTTATTAATTTCATACCAATTCGATGTAATGCTAACAATTTCTTTAGTTTTATAATCTTGACAGTTCTTTAAAAATTGTTGATGTAAAGCTATTCTTCTAGCTTTGGTTTGATTATCTAAACATTTTAATTTATATTTTTGTAAATTAACACATCTCTCCACTTTCTTTTCAAAATTATCATTAATCAGTTCAATATACCTTAGTAAATCTGGATGTTTATCAGCTTCACATAATTTTAATTCAAATTCAAGTTTAGTTTGTTGTGTTTCATATAATCTATCTTTTAATTTAGCAAAATCAGTTTCAATTTCTTTTAATTCTTCCATAGCTTGTAATCTTGTTGCTTCACGTTCATTTTGTTCATCATTATTATCATCATCATCTTCATGTTTTTTTTCTTCATCTTCATCATGTTCATCTTCTTCTTCATCATCACCATCATCGTCAACATCTTTCTTCTTTAACCTTTTTTCATCATGACTTTCAACAGATGAATCAATTTCATCATGAGATTCAGTTAACTTTCTCTTTTTAGTTTCACCAGCAAGTTTTTCTAAATCACTTTCTTTTTCATCAAGACCTTCCATTTTATCAGTTTCAACGTCAGAAGAATTTAAATTAGCTTGTAGGGTTTCTGTTGATCCTCTTTTTCTAGTTGTTCTTTTATTAGATGAAGATTGGTCAGCTGTTTGTTTTGTATGGTCGGATCTTGTACTTGTTTCGTTTTTAGGATAACTCATGTGAATATAGATTATGCAAAATGAAACAGAAAAACCAAAAATTCAACTTATTTGAAATAACTAGACTGTAATTAGTTGACTTTTGGCTGTAGAATATGATTTCTTGTAATATTTGTTTAAGAAATTGGACAGATTTAACCAACTTATCACACAATCGGTATCGAAAACATGTTTGTAGAAAAGAATCTGTAGAGCGTGCACGGGTGCGTGCACAGCCTGGATCCCGATTCTATCTTCCATTCCTACTTTTTCATTGATTTATAAGAAATATACTAAATACTTTACAATTAAATTAAATAATTTATATATCTATACTTATTTCTTTTCAGATAATAGTTTGGCCTTATAGGCTTGACTTCTTTTGGTGGCTCTACCAGTGGAACTTCTTGGTTTCTTCTTCATTTTACCAACTGATCCACCAACTTTAATACCTTTAACATTACCACCTTTTTTAGCTCTTTCACCTTCAATAACTAATTTACCAATGGTTTGTCTATCACTCTTACTTAGCACTTTTTTACCTCTACCAATTGTAGTCTTTTGTTTATCTGATAATTTTAAGTAATTTTTACCAGATGTATTATTACTATTTGAATTATTTGTTTGATTCTTACATCTTGAAATTCTTAAATTTCTTGGTTTTTTAGATCCTTCTAATTTCTTACCATTTAATAATAATGCTTTTTCAACAAAATTAGTATCTGTAAATTGAACAATTGCAAAACCTTTACCAAAATTGGTTTTTGGATCTCTAATTATTCTAACATTTGAAACACAATTGATTTCATCTAATTTATTATTAAAAAATCTCCATAATGATTCTTCTTTTTCTTCAAAATCTAAATTACCAACAAAAACACATAATTTATTATTTTTAGGTAATGGATGAGTTAAATGATCAACTCTTAAATGATTATTTAAATAAACTTTACCATTTAATTTAATAGCAGTTAATGAATCTGCTTTTTCTTTAAACACTATATAACTGTTAACAACATCTTGTCCATTTTCTTCATATGATTTTGAGATATATGCTAATTTTTTAGGTAATGTAGAATTTAAATTAATTGATCTAAATCTTATTGATTGAATTTGTGCATCTGATAATTCTGATTTAATGAATTTCTTGAATTCTTTAATTGATTTTTTATTTGTTATCACTTTATTTGGTAAATTACCTATAAAAACTGTTCTTTCTGCTTTTTGAATTTCTTCTTCTTTTAAATCTAACACTTTAGCTTTACCGTTTTTATTTTTTGGAGTTTCATCTTTTGATTCATCATCTGAGTCATCTGAATCTGAATCTGATTCTGATTCTTCTTTATCTTCTTTATCTTTGTCTTCTGGATTGGCATCTTCTTCTAATAATTTACCAATATATCTATCTTCTAAATCATCTTCTTCATCTTTAGATTTCTTCTTTTGTTTTTTGACTGATTTTTGTTCTGGAAGTGATTCTTCTTCATCAGCATCAATATCCATTTCATCACCTTTAGTTTTTCTTTGTTTTGGAACTTTAATAACTGTTCTAATTTTTTCTGCAACTAACTTTTTATTGTTAATTTGAGATGGTTTTCCAAATAATCCTGAAGCATTGGAATCTTTTTTAGAATTATCAAATCCAAATAATGAAGACATGTTTGAAATCTATTTAGCTTTAATTATTATTAATGAATTTATGAAAGTAATAAATACAAGTTTCTTCATATACAAGTTCTATGTACAAATAAATATAGGAAAAAAAAATTAAAAAATTAAAATTTGCAAAAAAAAAAATAAAGCCGCACATCCAAAAATTCGGATATTTTTGATATCCGATATCGATATCATGATCATGATGTATTTCTCTTTATAAATGATAACATTGATAAGTGGTGAATGATTATTCTCTATCTTCATATTTTTCATCTTCAATTTCATTGGTATTATTCATACACGAAAGAATCATTTCAGCAGTTTCTATATAACTTTTCTTATTATCCTCTAACTTCAACTTAGCTTTATTTCCCCATCTTAATGCATTGAATACTTCTCTTTTGAATAAACTATCCTCTGGAGTTGGTTCAAGCCAATCCAAACCCAACTGTACCTTTATAATAATCTCAGTTTTAATCAAAGTTCTTGTATCTCTGTCTTTGAAAGTTTGTCTATATAAAGCTTTAATCAATTTTAATGAATTTGGATTTTCTAAATCAAATATTTTATGTTCAATACATTGTTTAAATATTTCAGTAAATAATCTTCTTGATGTATCTTCAGGCATATCATATTCTCTTGAAAAAAATTGAATAAATGAAATTGCTTGATAAAGTCTACCATGTTTAATACTTGAAACTAAAACTGATCTTAAATGTGTCATTCGTAATTCACCACTATCAACCATTTCTTCAATTAATTTCAAAGCATTTTCTGTTTCATCATAATGTAAATATGCTTTAAGACGCACTGTATTATTAAATTTGGGAAATAATTGTGGATTTTGCTTAACTAATTTAAAGAAATCATTACTATTATTGAAAAATCCATAATTGTTTTGAATTAGTAAGAATGTATCATCTATTGGTATTCTTAATCTAACTAGTTCTCTAAACATTGATAAATTTGCTGCCCCTTCAGGTAAAGCATCCCAAATTAATTGATAAGTTGTTCTTGATGGAATAATTTGATCTTCTTCTAATAATGTAACAACTTTTAATAATATATCGGGGAAACAAACACGAGATTTTGTAATTGCATTTAAATACATATTCAAACAGAATATATCTAATTTAATATCTAAAAATGAAACTTGAAAAAATAGTAAATCATCAATACTAGCATAATCATCAAATCTAGCATAAAATCTTAATAATTTATGTATATCCTCAATTTCCAAATAATTTAAATTCTTTCCTTTTAAAACTTTTAATTTCAATGTTTGTGTTAATTGTCTATGTGTTTCAGCATCATAATTTGATGATGCTATAAATGAAATATAATTCTCAAATGATCTACGTGAATAAAAAATATCTGGAGGTTTTGTAAATGTATTTGTATGAAAAGGTTGATCTTCATTAACTTTATATGAATAATCTGATATGTTATCCATTACCACTTTAGGATCTTTTGGAAATATTGTTTTAGAGTAATTTAAAAATTTATGAGCAACATAATTATATTCATAAACTCTACGCTGCTTTTTATCCATATTTGCTAATTTTTCAGTTGTAATTCGATCAAGAGATTGTTTTAATGTGATATCTGGTTCCAATTGTATTGGACTTTCTTCTGTCGATGAAGGACTTGCCTTAGTTTTGTTGCCTTTAACAACCCATGACCTCAAAAGGATGGGAGTTAAATGAATGAATCTGTTTTGAATTGAGGGGTTCCGAAGACCATATGAGCATATATCAGATCCTGGAAACGTCTTTAGTTGACGGAGCCTGAACATATGAGAGTAAATATTGATTTTTTTAAAGATTTGGAAGTTAAAATAGGATAAATTTAATTCAGTTAATTACTTTGTAAATATAGTTAATTTTAAAAGATTTTAAAGATTTCTTTAGAAATTATTTGATTAAATCGTGGCTGAGCAAATATTACGTGGCACAGCAACTGCAGCAGTGCGGCTATTCTAGAAAGCCTCAAATACGTGGAGCCTCTTTGCCATGAACAGTTTCTGTTTTTTTAGGCAGCGTTATTTCGGATCCGGCTATTGGGGTTTGAAAAATTAAAATTCTTTGACCCAGTTACAGTAATTGAAAGTATCTGTCATCTGAAATCAAGCAATATTAAACATCATTCAGTATATCATCCCCACCGGTTAACCCATGCACATTAACTATATATTCTACTTAATCCCTGTACTTAATTACATTCTCCCTGTTGTGTCGAATTTTATCGGCTCAGCTCAGGCTTGAAATGAAAAAAGCACCGCGTTCAACAGAACAGAGACACGTATAATTAAATCCGTATATAGAGTACTGAAAAGTTGATGAAGTGTTAAAACTTAAAACAAAACACAACTCGATATCTCTTTTCTTTACTGAAATAACTCAAAATAGTTCTATAATGAGCCAAGAAATTGAATTCGAGGTTGAAAAAGGTCCTCAAAGACCATATATCAAAGCAAAACTTTCAAATGCACCACAAAATCAAAGTCCAACACAACAAAAAAATCAAAAACTAATACTTCTAGGTTTACTTTTAACAGCATTTTTAGTTAGATTAGCATATATTCAATATCCAAGTTCAGTTGCTTTCAATGAAATAGGAACTGGTAAATTCATTAACTATTATTTAAAAGGTACTTACTTTTTAGATACTGATCCACCATTAGCTAAATTCATTTATTCTGGTTTATCATATCTTTTCAATTATAGAAAACCATCATTTATTTTCAGCTCTGTCGGTTTACCTTATGCAAACAGTGATGGTACTTTGTTGTTTCCTTATATTCCAAATAGAATCTTCAGTGCTTTTGCAAGTACTGGTACAGTTTTATTAGCTTTTAGAACTTTAAAATCATGTGGAGTTAGAGATTCATTATGTGCTTTTGGTTGTATTTTATTAATTTTTGAAAATTCAATTGTTACTCAATCAAGATTTATGTTTCATGATTCAATTTTCTTATTCTTTACTTCAATGGCCATTGCTAGTTTTAAATCAACTGAAATTTCTATTTTCAATACTAGAGAATGGTATAAATCATTATTTATTGCTTGTCTTGGTATCGGTTATGCAGTTTCTACTGATTGGATTGGTGTTTTAACTTTAGCTTGGATAGTTATTGTTGAACTTAAAAGATTTTGGATTGCATTAAGTGATTTGAATGTTCCAGTTAAATCAAGTTTTAAACAAACAATTACTAAATTTACTTTCATTTTTACTATTACAACAGTCATTTATCTTTTCATTTTTTCTGTTCATTTAAATTCAGTTTTTAAATCCGGTCCAGATTATAATAAAATGTCTCCTGAATTTCAACATGGTTTAAAGAATAATCATTTAGAAAATATAGTTGCTGATATTTCTTATGGATCTACTGTTACAATTAGACATTTAAAAACTGGTATGTATTTACATTCTGAAAATGTTACTTATCCAAATGGTAATCAACAAGTTACTTTATTTGATCATTATAATGATGCAGGTAATAATTTTTTCATTGAAAAAAGAATTAAAGCTAATAAAGGTGAATTGGTTAGAAAAACTCATGTTGTTGAATCTGGTAGAACTATTAGAATTTTCCATAATGAAACTGAAACTTATTTAACTGTTAATGGTGAAATTAAACCACCTTTATCAGAACAAGAATATAACAAAGAAGTTTCAGCTATGGGTAACAAAACTTGGCTGGGTGATAATTTCTTAAATTTCGAACTTAAGGCTATTCCTGATTATACTAAATCTAAACTTGGTCTGAAAAGATTAAGAGCACTTGATTCAGTTTTCCAAATTTATACACCTAAAAATAAATGTTATGTTTTAGGTACTTCAAATAAATTACCTAAAGAATGGAGTAAGGATCAATATGAAGTTATTTGTATTGAAAAACCAACTTTAGAAGATTCCTTATGGTATTTTGAATATAATGATCATCCTAAATTCACTCAAGAAGATGAAAGAGTTGAAATCAAGAAATTAAACTTTGTTGAAAAGGTTATTGAAGTTCATCTTGCTATGTTCAATTTAATTGATGATATTGTTGATAGATTTGATTTTAAATCTACACCTCTTGATTGGATTTCAGTTAATAAAGGTATTAAATATTGGGTTGAAGATGGTAGAGCTATATATTTATTAGGTAATTTCATCACTTATTATTTAGTTTTGATTTCAGTTATTGTTTTTGCTTCAGTGAAATTAATTGAAATTGTTACCTACAATCCACATTCTGAATCAAATGAGTCATCTCCAGCTTTCATCAAATTTGATTATCATGCAACAGATTTCTTTATTGGATATTTAGTTCATTTATTACCTTTCTTTTTAACTAAAAGAGATTTATTATCATTTTTCTATTTCCCAGCTCTTTACTTTGGTATTTTATTAACTTGTCAAATACTTGAATTTATTCTTGCTTCAGCTAACAAATCTCAAAGATCATTAGTTTCATACTTTTTAATTTTTGTTGTTGTTGCAGTTATTACTGTTTTTTCTAAATATTCTCCATTGATTTATGGATTAAATTGGACTGAAGATGAATGTAAATCAGCTATGTTTGGCCCAAACTGGGATAAATTCTGTGGAATTTACAACAAGAAATAAGTTTTTGATTGATATCCTTTTCTTATACTATACATACAAAATTTAAATACAAAAACTTTTTATAATTAAATTAGATTAACTTAAATTAACGAACTATAAATTAAAATAACATGCTTTTGAATAAATAATAATAGTGAAAAAAATACAAAACTATTGTATGATTTAATCTCTTGTATCAGCTATACCTTGACTAACTTGTAATATCAAAGTGTTTACAAAATCCATTAAATTCTCTTTCTTTAGTATTGCTTGCTTTTTCCTAATTTCCAAATCTTGTAATTCTTTACTTAAATTCTGTATTTTCTCTAGTTGTTCTTCTTTTGAAACACCAACACCGGGGAGTGTATCTATTATTGTTAATATTTGTTTTGTTTTTAATATTATATCAGTTGAAAGTTCTTGTAAATTAGATTGAAAGTCAAATTCTGAAGGAGGGTTATGGTCAGCATCAACTTGTTTTGGATCTGATTCGTTTAGTTTCACTGCATCATGGTTTTGATCAACATATGTTAAAGCTGCAAAAAACATGTCCATTAACTATTTTCCAAAAATATAAGAAGAGATGGTTAGTACTATAGTTTTAAGATTTCAAAACCAATGTAAATAAACATACCTGATCTAAGCATATTTGTAATTGAGTCAATCTGTCTGTCATTGTTTTGTATATATATATATATTGTTTGAATTGATTGCAGTTTTACAAAAAGATCTGTGATTCAAGTAATTCGTTTTAAACAATTTGTTGATTTTATTTCTCGGTAATCTTTGCACCAGCATCGGAATTCGACTTTCTGGTTTTCTCTTTAAATAATGAATTTATTATCAATTATTAAGTATTATAAGTATTTTTAAAAGTTAATAAAAGGTCGATATTTTTTTTTTTTATACACATTGCTTCTGCTATACAAATGGCACATACTTCTGCTAGAACTAATAAAACAACAATAAATAAAATAAAAGTAAATCAAAATAGAAAGTGAACAAAATTCTCTAGTTGAATATTATTTGAGCAATTGTTACAGTGTAATATATTAAAGATAGAAAACCAAAAATTATCCCCAATAGAATTTCTAAACCAATAACAAAAAGAAAAAGCAGAAAGACCATACATAATATGTATACACCAACTTATAAAATTATCAGCAATAACAATGATATTGAATTTAGTTTAAGTGATTTACAAGGCAGAATTACAAAAAGAGAAATTTTACCACTCCTTTTTTCTGCATTTATTTCAAGTGGAGAAGTTAATTGCTTGTTAAGAGAAAATGCTGATCATTTTGATAGAATTGCTTATAATGAATTCATTCAGATGAGAGAAGAAGAAAATTATGAAACTTTTTATGCTGCTGCTCAAGTCATTTTAAATAAATATACTCCCTTCAATTATGAAAGTCATGCTAAGGATGAATTAACTAATTTCCGTCAAAGAGGTTCAATTCAGAAGTATATTGAAAAAATTAGATCACTTTTAGTTCAAAGTATTAATGTAGAGTGCCACACAACACATGTTTCAAAAGCATTTGGAGGTAGTACTCATGATTCAATTATGCTCAGACGAACTAAATTTTTGGAAAGAATAAATGATTCTCTTGAAAATGAATCAGAATTAAAAGATCATAGAGTATAAGGTGATCGTGGTTATGATGCAATTTATAATGAAAGATTTAATTCAAGTTATTATACTGATGACCAAAAGTTAGAAATGTTCATTATATGCTTAAATTCATCTAAAATTGATGTTTTCAATAATCAAATCAATGAATTAAAAGAGAAATTTTTGGCGCCACCATAGCTCTTCTTCGACTTCTTGTTGAAATTGGTTCGACCAAATGAAGAGCATAGTCATCTATAGAAGATGAGTCCTCTATTGAGTTGTAGATACCTTATAGAGTGTTCTTGTTGTGGTGGCAAACAACCAGGAAAGAAAGAAAGAGCACACTGTAAACGTAAAAATCTTTCTTTGAGCGACGAAAATGAAAATGAGAAGAATATTAATCAGGGTTATTTATTGTTATTGGAGATTAATAGAAATATCACCTAAACTGTGTGACTTCAGTTCTTACATCTACATTATGCTAAGAGTAAGAAACATAAATATCATAAATAAGAGATATTTCACCACTGGGTTAAGATTATTAAATGATAATGATTTATCTCATAAATATTCAAATACTGTTAGATTACCAATATCTGATTTCCCAAATAGATCAAATCAGGAATTAATAGAATCAACTTTGAAACCTCAAACTACAAATCAACTATATGATTGGAATATTAAAAGAGATTTAAATAATATTAATGATTTGTTTATATTACATGATGGTCCACCTTATTCAAATGGTCAATTACATGTTGGTCATGCTTTGAATAAAATATTGAAAGATATAATAAATAGATTTGAATTAATAAATGGGAAAATAATCCATTATAAACCAGGTTGGGATTGTCATGGTTTGCCAATTGAATTAAAAACATTAGAAAAATTATCAAAATCTTTAAAAGAAGAAGAAAAATTAATTAAAAAAAATTTAAAAAAATTAGATAAATCATCAGTTGAATATAATGAATTAAATAATCAATTATTAAATCTTAAAAATAAAAAACTAAGTCCTTTGGAAATTATAAAATTATCAAAAGATCATGCTTTAGAAGCTCAATTAATTCAATCAAATTCATTTAAACAAATGGGTATAATGGGTGATTTTAATAATCCATATTTAACTTTAAATAAATCTTATGTTATAAATCAATTGAAAATTTTTAAAAAATTATTTGATAATAAATTAGTTAAAAGACAAAGAAAACCTGTTTATTGGGGTTGTGAAAATTCAACTGCTTTAGCTGAAGGTGAATTAGAATATAATGAAAATCATGCTTCAATTGCTGCTTTTATTAAATTTCCAATATTATCACATTCATTACCTGAAAGTTTATCAAAGTATGAAATTGATGCTTTAATTTGGACTACTACTCCATGGACTTTATTAGCAAATAGAGCTATTTCAATTAATACTAAATTTAATTATACTTTATTAAATCAAGAAAATTCAAATAAAAAATTATTAGTTGTTAATGATTTATCTGATTCAATTATTAATTCTTCAGAAACTTTATCCAAAACAAATATTTTAATACCAGGTTCTGATTTACTTTCATTAAAATATACAAATCCATTATATAATGATAATAATTTACAATTCCCAATTATTTCAGGTGATCATGTTACAATAACTGCAGGTACAGGTTTAGTTCATACGGCTCCAGGTCATGGTAATGATGATTATTTAGTTGGTTTAAAAAATAATATTGAAATTTATTCACCAGTTGATCAATTTGGTAAATATACATCAGAATTACATGAAAATTGTTCTGAATTTATTGGTTTGAAAGTTTTAACAAAAGGTAATGAATTAGTTTTAAAAAAAACTAAAGAATTAAATATGTTATTAATGAAAAATGATAATTATATTCATAGTTATCCATATGATTGGAGATCCAAAAAGCCTATTATAATTAGATCAACTCCTCAATGGTTTATTGATGTTTCAAGAATTAAAGATGATACAACAAAATCATTAAATAATGTTAAATTCGTCCCTGATAAAGGTATTAATAGATTATCTTCATTTATTAAAAATAGAAATGAATGGTGTATTTCAAGACAAAGATCATGGGGTGTTCCAATTCCTGCAATTTATGATACTTTAAATGATGAAGCAATAATGGAAGATGATGTTATAGATAAAATTATTGAACAAATAGAACTAAATGATATAGAAGGTTGGTTTGATCCTTCAAATGATATTGCAAATTGGTTACCTGATAGATATAAAAAAGATTCAGATCATTTAGTTAAAGGTAAAGATACAATGGATGTTTGGTTTGATTCTGGTTCAAGTTGGAAAGTTATTGAAGAATTTTTAATTTCAAAACAATTAATTAAACAAGCTGAAGAAAGAGGTTATTTATCAGATGTTTATTTAGAAGGATCAGATCAACATCGTGGTTGGTTTCAATCTTCAATTTTAACTAAAATGGGTATTAGAAAACCTGAAGAAGATGTTGTTTTACCATATAAGAAGATTGTTACTCATGGTTTCACATTAGATGAAAAAGGTGATAAGATGTCGAAATCATTAGGTAATACCATATTACCAATTGATATTTTACAAGGTAATAAAAAATTAAAAATTCCAAGTTTAGGTATTGATGGATTAAGATTATGGGTTGCACAATCTGATTATTCAAATGATGTTTCAATTGGACCTACTATTTTAAAACATGTTGGTGATAATTTAAAGAAGATTAGATTCACTTATAAATTCATATTAGGTAATTTAAATGATTTCAAAATAACTGAAAATTCAATTAAATATGAAGATTTAAATAATTTTGATAAATTTATATTATCAAAATTATATAAATTATCAAAAAATAGTTATCAAAATTATAAATTAAATAATTATTCAACAATTATTAGAGAATTGAATTATTTTTTAAATGTTGAATTATCATCAATGTATTTTGATATTAGAAAAGATTCATTATATACAGATTTATCAAATTCATACACTAGAAGATCAACTCAGACTGTTTTCATTGAAATTTTAAAAACTTTGATTAGTATAACATCACCAATAATTCCAATTATAAATCAAGAAGTTTGGAATCATTTATCAAAAGATTTCACAAATGATTTAAAATCACCATTTGTTAAAGGTTGGTATGAAGTTCCTGAAATTTATTTAAATGAAAATATAGAAAACGAATTCAAATCATTATCAAACATTAGATCTAAAATCAAATCAATATTTGATACGACTGTTAGAATTGATAAATCAGTTAAGAATTCATTAGAAACAAAAGTTATAATTCAAACAAAAAATAATGATTCTGAATTATATTCAATATTGAATAAATATTCTGACTTTTTATCAGATTATTTAGTTATTTCAAAATTTGAATTAAATCCAATTGAAATCAAAGGTGATGTTTTAAATACAGACTTTTTCGATGATGGATCCAAAATTCTAGTTTTGAAAAGTGATCATTTGAAATGTCCTAGATGTTGGAAATTTACAAGAGATGAAAATAATGAATTATGTAATAGATGTGATGAGGTTGTTAAAAGTTTAGATTAATTAAAACTTGTATATATTTTTCTTAGATTAACTAGAAACTTTTTTTCTGTAAATATTATTATTATTATTTAATTCAAATTATGAAAGTTTACGATATAATAAGATATTGAAGAACGTGATGTGTATTAATAATTTAATTGATATAAAGTAAAAGTTGTAAAACCCAAATAAAAGAAAAACACTAACCACTACCAAATCCTAAATTGTAATTTCTTGTGCGTGGTTTCTTATAACACTCTAAAACCTCAAGAAGAACAAATGCAATAAAAATAAGAGAAAGTATCAAAGATATTCTAATTGTTTTAATGAAATCTTTTCTGGCAATTTTTATATCATTTTCAGCTTTAATTGAATCGATTTCTGCCCTTGCTTTTTGAATGGCTAATAATCTCATTGTTTCAAGATATAAATCATTATCGACTTCAGATGGATTCTGTATGAATTGGTCTGTTGTTTCTGTCATTGTAGAATTTGATTGATTGTTGTATTAAAACAATCAAGTTAATTGTTCATTTTAATTAAAACAATTTTAATATTTTGATAATTATAAGGATCATGATCATGATCACTTATCACATTATCAGGTGTTTGTGCGGTGATTTATTCTTTCAATCTTTCTTCTGATACATTTATCTTTCAAACATGTACAATGAAAAGATACAAGATATAGCTATAGGTCTATAGATAGAGTTATTTTTTTTATTAATCAGAAAGTTTTTTGTTTTGTAATTGCTACTGTTATTCGTTATTATCGTTAATCTACACTTCTATGATATGTGTATTGAAATTGATACAAAATTAAATAAATGAAAAAAAAACTAAATTAACCAATCAAACCCAAAATTAACACTCCAATTACCTTTTGTTATATGATTGCTATAGTATTCTATTCCAGCAAGAATAAATATAACCAAAAACACAGAAACAACAATCAAAATAATATTAATTGTATTTTTTAATTGTTTTTCAGTATTTATTAAATCAATTTCTGCTTGTGCTTTTTCTTCAGCTAGTCAATACATGATTTCTTTATGTAATTTATCATTGTCAATTTCAGTTAATTCTTCTTCAAGCTTTTCAGTTTCTTTAGACATCTTCTAAGTTAATTGATTGGTGTGTTGAGATATTAATTGTAAGTAAGAAAGTTAGAAGGTGAATCTTAGATTCTTAGGTGATGCTTTCATTGTTTTTGAGCGATGGTTTAATTTTTACTTAATACATGTATTCCTTTATACATTTATAACCCAACTTAATTAACTGTTCATTAAGATAATTTAACTTTTATCTTAATGTGGCAAAGTACAAACAGCTGGAATTCAACAATTATTATCAATCAAGAGTGTTAATAAGCTACAATGTGTACAAAAACAGAAATCTTTAACATTACATAAAAAATTGAAAACTAAACAGAAGATACTAAGATTAATATACTTCAAGCAAGATTTATCTTTTTTATAATCTTACTTGAAGTATATTAATCCTAGCAGAAGACATAAACTAAATACCTAAAGTAAAGTATAACTTAATAATATAACTATCAATTCGAATTGCAATAAATAACGCCAGACGAAACCATTATCATAAAAGGAAACCAATCCAATATCTTTAATAACAAAGCAATATCTTGCATTAAATCTAGTTCAGCTTACCAGCTAAACAATTCATTCTGTAATTATTTATCGAACATTTATTATTAACTGGATTAAAGAAACTCTTGGTTGTTTTAAGTTGGAGTGTTTTCTTAATGAAACAATCTCTCAAGCTCAATTTAATTATTTCAAAGTAGAAGATGTCAATGATGCTGTTTATAAGTATTGGGTCACAGGTTTAGATTCATCAGTTCAGTATGGTTTATATAAATATAAATTTAATGAGATTCTTAAGTATATTAAGAAAGTGGTAAAAAAAAGGTCAAAATACTCATCATCCTGAAAAATATCATGATAAAAGTAGTAAAACCCCATATCAATTTATCAAGAGTTATGGTGATTTCAATTGAATTAAATCTATATGTTAATTTTTTATGTTATATAATTTAATATCTATATTTTATTTTCCGTAACTGTTATCTATTTAATTTATTTATTTATTATCTAAATATCATTGTCTTTTGAAAAATCATCGTTCATACCATCAACTAATTGTTTTTCTTGTGTATATGATAAGATCTTTATGCTGCTGCTTTAAGTCAAAAGATCATATGTTGGTAATTATGTTTTTATTTGTAATCAGTGGTACAGAGAGAAGGAGGTCAGACAGCAAATGAGTAGAGCTGTGTTACAGACCATCAATTTGGGAGACATAGTTTATGTTGAAATTCCAGTTCCAGATAATGCTTTTAGAGATGGTAATCAATCAATTATGGGTTTGGTTATTTCCAAGTTTCAAGGTGGACGTTTTGATATTTTCCAGGTGAAGACTAGACATGGTGTTTTATTCAACAAGTTGAGTAGAGATCAGATATTAAAAGCTGCTAGTGGTACTAAGTTGGATTTCATCACTGAAAAGGTTCCAAATAATAGCTATATCTCTTTAAGAACAATTGGTCAATACCCTTTTCATATTCCTGAAGGTAAGAAAATAAAATATTCAGGTTGTGATTGTAAGGTTGAGTGTCAGTTGAACGATGATTGTACTTGCAGAAAGTTAAATCTCAGTTGTAGTTTAAATTGTTCTAACCATCATAATGGCAATGGTGATAAAGTTGGTAAAGGTGTTGCATATAACCTTTACTGGAAAGGTAATATTTCAGTACATGCCACTAAGACAGTAGCATATATTGTTGACGTTGTTGGATCAGTGAATGATAGTAAAAGTAATCAATTTACAAAGAACCTGTTAAGAAGAAAGAGTCAACGACGTCTCAATTTCTCAATCGTTCAACAAAATTTAGTAGAATTCAAGGCTGTGTATGTCACGTGATCCAACGAGGGTTTTATATTATTATATTATATTATATTATATTATATTCATATTAATTGTAATTATACAGTTATAATAATGCTATATAAGTTATAATAATATCTTCAAAATATTAGAAACATAAGTATAAAAAGCCAAAATGATTTACTACCTTAACCTACTTCAAATAAAAACAATTTATAGGGTAATTCAGAAGTTAAACTTAGTTAATTTTTTATGTTGGTGAAATTCCACAAGAAGAGATTGAAGATATAATAGAAAAATTTAGAATATCCATTAGAGAATTAAGCTATAAGATCAATTATTTTCCAAGAAATAGATTTAAGCTCAAGTGAACAGGCACAACAAACTTCTTGGTGTATCCATTCTGGTCAAGATATCATCTCTATTTTAAGTCTTATATATGAAAATATTGGTTATCATATTGAAGAAAGTATTGGATTTGAAAACATGGAGAGATCAGCAAACAGTTGCATTCCGGATATCACTATTACCGCTCCAATTGATGATTCAGTTGACCATTGTCATTCTATATTCTATATTTACAATTGAATTTTTTAAAAAAAAAACTTGTGCTGCTGCTATATAGATGTAGCAAACCTGTTTGCGATACTCTGAAAAACATAATGAATTTCAACGATCAAGATTATCAAGTTATAGTTGAAGTTTTTAAAGATATCCCCCAATATTGTTCAATCTGTGTACCTGCTGTCTATCTGAATATGGGCTACTAACCAACGGACAAAATTCTTGGTTAATAAAATTCATTATTGATATTGTTTGGGATAATCTAGATAGTCAATCATATAATCTATGTTCTTAATATTGTAATGAAAGAAATAGGAAAGAGGCTCAAATATTGTTGAAAAACTTGGACCAATTAGTATCAATTGCAATGATCTAAAACTTCGAAATTTTGGAATTGATAATGATACTAATAGATGCTAGAGCATTTGGATATTTGAGTTTGATAGTGCAATTATAAGTGATGGACCATGTGATGTTTCTGGTTTGATTCAAGATTATAAAGTTGATCACGATTTAGTTGAAGACCTGAACCACAGATTCCTTTAGATAAAATTTCATAAAAACCATCTCTTAAAAGATTTGAAGTTGTATTTGTTAATATAGTGTTTATATTAATTTATCATCATTATTTAGGCATATAAACCATATTCACTCGATATAGCTAGATGAAAGGGTCCCGAATACTAATTATATATCATAATGGTGATGATAAAGTTGGTAAAGATGTTTCATGTAACTGTTACTGGAAAGGTAAGCTGCTTTACCCTAATATAATTCAGTCTTATGGCGTTTCTGTTGATCTTAATGATGAAAGAATGTTGGATTTTGAACTTTTAATATTCCATGTGCTGGTATTTATGTACTCACAATAAAACAATTCAAGTCATGATGAGCAAGACTCCAGAGCTAGCATATATTGAATAGTAGATAGTGACAGTATAAATTAGAATGATTCATATGGTTCAAAAGAAAGAGGTTGAGCTAAACCTCCTTTGAGTTCGTTCGAAAAAATGATCCAATAAAATAAATAAATTGGGCTTCGGTTAAAGCTGGTTAGCGACGCAAAGTTAACAATGGCATCGCCAATTTTTTCTTAAGGATTTCTTTATAATTGAAAAAATTTAAAACTACTACTTATTCCTTTTAATTCTCTATAATTTATATAGTTGAATCATAAAATACTTATTCACTTCACATATGACTACAGTTACTACACAAGCTTCAAATACTATAGAATCTCAGTTCACTAGAATTTCATCAAATGTATCTTCAGCTACTTCCTACCAAAATATAGAATTGAGACAAAGAAATGATAATTCTTCAGTTCTGGAATCTCATAATATACTTAATGAAGATGACGATGATGATGATTGTCCTGATGGCGGTTTCAAAGCTTACACAGTCTTATTATCTTCATTTCTTGGTTTTACTATTGATTTTGGTTTGATGAATAGTGTTGGTTCTGTTGAATCATACTTGAATAGCCATCAATTGAAAGGTATATCATCTTCTGTTACATCATTGGTTTTTTCTTTGTTTCTTTCTATTGCTTATATTTCAGGTATATTTTCTGGTGTTTTATTTGATGAATTTGGATGTAAGATACCAATGACTATTGGCTCTGTTTTATTATTTATTGGACTTTTTTTAACAGGTGAATGTAATTCTGTTCTTTCTTTTGCTCTGATTTTTGGTGTTATTACTGGTGTTGCTTGTGGATTTCTTCTTACTCCTTGTGGTGGAGTGGTTGCACATTATTTCAAAAAAAAGCGTGCAAGTGCTTTTGCTATAGCCACTTTAGGAGGTTCATTAGGTGGTATTATATTTCCATTACTTTTAAATGCACTTTATGAAAATGTTGGTTTTAAATGGGCTATGAGAATATTAGCTTTTATTTGTTGTGCTGTGTCTATTATCTCCTCACTTTTAATGAAAGAAAGACTTAAACCTCAAAGAGAAGAAAATTATAATGAACTTCCACTTTCAAAGAAAATTAAAACATCTTTTAAAAATATCATTTTCTTGAGTAAGAAATCTATTGATTTTCAAGCTTTAAAAGATCCAAAATTCTTATTATGTACTCTAGCTGCTGCTTTAAGTGAAACTTCATTGGTTTGTGTTCTGACTTATTTTGCTTCTTATGTTGTTTTCATTGGTTATTCTTCTACACAAGCTAATACTTTATTAACTATTCTTAATGCCTTAGGTATCATTGGACGTTATATTCCTGGATTAATTGCTGATAAAGT